>CM053032.1:159239613-159470296 GCA_028564925.1 Lithobates sylvaticus
TGGTGGGTGTATAAGTGGCACATGTTATATTCTAGGAATCATCTTAACAAAAAACGGGTTCGAACTTTTCCCCTGTTCGTGAGTTTTGCTACAAACCGAATAGGGGGGTGTTTTTTGATTTTGATGACGTCATAATTATTCACTCCTAAGTGACCCAGTCCAATGTAACATACTAGACAAAGACATTGGGGAGTACTTTCGGGTCAATGATAATGGGGAGGTCTCTCCTGAAATATTCTGGGCAGCTGATAAAGTGGTGATACAGGGCAAGATTATCCAAATTTCCACTCAACTTAAACAGGAAAGACGAGCTGATATAACCAAGTTAGAACAGGAATATCTAAAACTCTCCAAAATTCACAAACGGAACCCTACTTCTAATTCACATACCCTGCTGGAATCAACGTGTACTTCCTTAAACTTAGCCCTAACTACCCAAGCGGAAAAGAATCTCCGGTGGTCCAAGGCTCACTTTTACCTCCATAAAGTTAAGGTGGGTCCCAGGCTGGTAACCAAACTGACACCCAAATCTATAACTTTCTCGTTCCCCAAAATACGTGACTCTACTGGTACACTCACGCAAAATCCGTGCGATCGGATTATGATCGCATTTCAGGGTTTTTATGCTAATCTATATATAGCGAGTGATGTCTCTCCATCAAATCTACTTCCTAAATTCCTAGATGAAGTTCCTCTGCCTAAATCGAAACAGGAACACATGTCAATTCTAGAAAAAAACATTACAGAATTGGAAGTACTTGGGGTTATTAAGAACCTCAAGCGGTCTCTGCTCCAGGCCCAGATGGATTCTCATCATGTTATTATAATATATTTATATATATATATATATATATAATTATTTTATATAATATAAAATAATGACCAAAATCCTAGCAAACAGACTATCAAAATGCATAAGTAGCTACATTTTACAAGGATCATGTCGGCTTCATTGTGGGAAGGTAGAGGAGCTGTAGATGTGATATCCCTTTTATGGACACAGTGGGATGGTGGTCCACATCAAGAGGGGTACTTGTTATCAGTGGACCTACAAAAAGCTTTTGACACAGTGGAGTGGCCCTATCTATTCGAAGTCCTACAAAGATGGGGGTTTGGCCCTCGCTTCCTACAAATCTTGGGAACCCTATACTCAAACCCTAGAGCCCAAGTTAAGCTTCATGGTCACTAATCAAACCACTTTTTAATACAGAGAGGCACTAGACAGGGATGTCCCCTATTATCTTTGCTATTGCAAATTAAACACTTGCTATTGCAATTAGGAATCATCCGGATATACATGTCGTTACCTGTGGCTCTCGGGTCCACAAATGTGCCCTATTTGTGGATGATCTGCTATTATTCATCACCCCCCCCCCCTTTTTCCACTCCAAATATAATTAAGCTCCTACATGACTTTGGCAGGGTATCTGGACTCAGAGTAAATATGAACAAGTCTGTGACACTAAATGTTACTACCCCCACACCCCTATTAGAGCAGCTTAAAAATAACTTTGCATTCACATGGGACCCTAAGTCGGTCTCTTACTTGGGGGGTCAATATGACAACTAGTATCGATCAACTCTACAATGCTAACTACCCACCCATGTATAAAAATTGGCGCAGACCTCTCTGATTGGAGGAAGGGGGGTCTTTCATGGTTGGGGAGGGTGAACTCTACCAGGAAGTTCCTACTAATGAGTTGTGAGACCAGGACAGAGGGGTATTTTGATATAGGCTGCCCAAGGTTCCCAAATTTCTCCAAATGTTTGCTTAGCCACTATTTGTTCATGCATCATGATCCAGGATATCTTCTGCTTAGCTGCTACAAAGGAGATCAATGGTTTCTTACATGCCCCTGCGAGCGTATTCTTGGCTCCCAGGACGATGAAGAAGATTACGGCTTGCGTATGTTTGGTAGACTTTTTCAACCTTACCTCCTAAGAGAGCTATTGTGGGGTCCTGAGGGACTGCCACCCCTGTCACTGTCTGTATGAGATGGAAGATTTTGTTCCAGTATGTTCTAATGCATGGACAAGACCACCACATATGAAACACAGAGCCCACCAGATTAAACCCTCTGTAACATAAGGGTGAGGAATCTGGATATATTGTGGCCAGTCTGGAAGGGACATAAAACCATCTCATAAGGATTTTCACATATTCTTTGATCAGAGACACATTCATGATACCTTTGTATGATCGTTGGAACGATTGGAACTAACGATTCTGGTCCCACAAAATCTCCACATCAGACTCCCAGGCTCAGGCATAAGATGGTTTGTCATCTCTGTTTGCCAGTAAGGAATAAATAATTGAGATGCCTTCCCTCTTATTCATGATATTGGATCACCATTGTTTGTAAATTGTGGCTTTGGGGGGTTCAGGTTTGTCAAGCCAAATAGAATGAAGGAAAGGCCTAATTTGGGAGAATCAAAATTTCACTGAAGGGGTCATATTAGGTTTGCTTATCTAAGGGAGATAGGTCCCATTGAGTAAAAAAAAAAAAAGTGGCCTATTGGGAATAGACCTTTATTGAGCCACCAACGGAAAGCTTGTATATTCATGCCCGTAAAAAATGACTGGTTATGGAACAGGTGTGATAGTGGTCTTCTGTAGGAAAGTATGTTTGTGTAATGTATCACACAAGGCAAAGGAATGGGATAAGGTGGGGAAGGATTGAGGGTCTCGATGTGGGGTTGCACCATAGCAGGAAATCAATTGTATTAAGGGGAACCGCTTGCCTTTCCATAGAGACCCAATCAGGTTGGGATCCTCCAGCATATACAGTGCCTTGCAAAAGTATTCACCCTACTTGGCTTTTTACCTGTTTTGTTATATTACAGCCTTTAGTTCAATGTTTTTTAATCTGAATTATATGTGATGGATCAGAACACAATAGTCTAAGTTGGTGAAGTAAAATTAGAAAACTATATACATAAAACAATTTTTCAGATATAAAAAAAATGATAATTGGCATGTGTGTATGTATTCACCCCCTTTGTTATGAAGCCCATAAAAAGCTCTGGTGGAACCAATTACCTTCAGAAGTCACATGTCCACCTGTGTGTAATCTAAGTGTCACATAATCTGTCATTACATATACACACCTTTTTGAAAGGCCCCAGAAGCTGCAACACCTAAGCAAGAGGCTGCAATGAAAACCAAGTACCGTATATACTCGAGTATAGGCCAACCCGAATATAAGCCGAGGCACCTAATTTTACCACAAACAACTGGGAAAACTTATTGACTCGAGTATAAGCCTAGGGTGAGAAATGCGCAGCTACTGTAAGTGGAAAAGAGGGTCAACGATGCCCATTTGCAGTCTCACTGTGCCCATGCAGATGGACACAGTTGACCGATTTGGGGCCCTGTATCTCAGGGTCACTTAGTGCTAGGAACCCATCTTTAGATATGTTGTAGTGCTAATTCCACTGGGTTGGAATACAACATTTGGGGTTCCTAGCTCCAAGTGTCCCCGAGATATGGGGCCCCAAATTCGGGTCAGAAATGTCAAGCACTTTTCTGCAGCAGAGAATGACATTTTCCGAACCGACTTTGGGGCCCGTATCTCGGGGCCACTTAGTGCTAGGATATGTCATAGTGCTAGGTCCACTGGGTTGGCACACCAAATCTGGGACTCCTAGACCCAAGGGGCCCAGAGATACGGGGCCCCAAAGTCGGGTCGGAAATATTTTTTTTTTGCTGCAGAAAAGTGCTTGACTCGAGTATAAGCCGAGGGGGGCACTTTCAGCACAAAAAAATGTGCTGAAAAACTCGGCTTATACTCGAGTATATACGGTAACTCTCCAAACAAGTAAGGGACAATGTTTTTGAGGAGTACAAGTCAGGGTTAGGTTATGAAAAAATATCCAAATCTTTGATGATCCCTAGGAGCACCATTAAATCTATCATAACCAAATGGAAAGAACATGGCACAACAGCAAACCTGCCAAGAGACGGCCACACACCAAAACTCACGGATCGGGCAGGGAGGGCATTAATCAGAAAGGCAGCACAGAGACCTAAGGTAACCCTGGAGGAACTGCAGAGTTTCACAGCAGAGACTGGAGTATCTGTACATAGGACGGCAATAAGCCGTACGCTCCATAGAGTTGGGCTTTAGGGCAGAGTTTGCAAAAAGGCATGTGGGAGACTCCCAAAATGTATAGAGGAAGGTGCTCTGGTCTGATGAGACTAAAATTTTACTTTTTGTCCATCAAAGAAAACGCTATGTCTGGGGCAAACCCAACATATCACATCACCCAAAGAACACCATCCCCACAGTGAAATATGGTGGTGGCAGCACCATGCTGTGGGGATGTTCTTCAGCAGTCGGGACTGGGAAACTGGTCAGAGTTGAGGGAAAGATGGATGATGCTAAATACAGGGATATTCTTGAGCAAAATCTGTACCAATCTGTGTGTGATTTGAGGCTAGGATCGAGGTTCACCTTCCAGCAGGACAATGACCCCAAACACACTGCTAAAACAACACTTGAGTGGTTTAAGGGGGAACATGTAAATGTGTTGGAATGTCTAGCCAAAGCCCAGACCTCAATCCAATAGAAAATCTGTGGTCAGACTTAAAGATTGCTGTTCACAAGCAGTGTTGGTCATCTTACTTTAAAAAGTAATTAGTTACATTACAAATTACTTCTCCCAAAAAGTAATTGAGTTAGTAACTCAGTTACTACATTGGAAAAGTAATTAGTTACTCAGCAAAGTAACTGACTTTTTTTTTAATATTCTTAGGGGCGGGTCTAGTATTACTGTAAGCAAGGGGCGCGTTCCCCCCTGCACGTCTATTTCCCCCCCAACACATATATCTGTTCCCCCTCTGTACCCCACTACACGTCTGTCCCCCCCCACACACATATATCTGTTCCCCCTCTGTACCCCACTACACGTCTGTCCCCCCCCACACACACATATATCTGTTCCCCCTCTGTACCCCACTACACGTCTGCCCCCCCCACACACATATATCTGTTCCCCCTCTGTACCCCACTACACGTCTGTCCCCCCCCACACACATATATCTGTTCCCCCTCTGTACCCCACTACACGTCTGCCCCCCCCCCACACACATATATCTGTTCCCCCTCTGTACCCCACTACACGTCTGTCCCCCCCCCCACACATATATCTGTTCCCCCCCTGTACATCTGTCCCCCCCAAACTCACGGATCGGATCGTTGCAGAGTCACGGATCGGATCATTTTTCGGATCAGGAAATAATAATTGAATTTGCAAAAACCTTTTAAAATTCCACCACCATAAAGCCCCCACTGTAATATCCACGTCATCTCCCCAACTGTAATATTGTCTGGGTATAGCTGGGTACGGCTGGGTATCGCCGAGTATGGCTGGGTATCGCCGAGTATGGCTGGGTATCGCCGAGTATGGCTGGGTATTACCGCATATTGCAGAGTGTGGCGGGGTATGGCCAGGTGTTGCGGGGTATGGCGGGGTGTTGCAGGGTATGGCAGGGTGTTGCAGAGTATTGCGCAGTATTGGCAGGGTGTTGCAGAGTATTGCGCAGTATTGGCAGGGTGTTGCAGAGTATTGCGCAGTATTGGCAGGGTGTTGCAGAGTATTGCACAGTATTGGCAGGGTGTTGCAGAGTATTGCACAGTATTGGCAGGGTGTTGCAGAGTATTGCGCAGTATTGGCAGGGTGTCGCAGAGTATTGCGCAGTATTGGCAGGGTGTTGCAGAGTATTGCGCAGTATTGGCACTGGCAGGGTGTTGCAGAGTATTGCGCAGTATTGGCAGGGTGTTGCAGAGTATTGCGCAGTATTGGCAGGGTGTTGCAGAGTATTGCGCAGTATTGGCAGGGTGTTGCAGAGTATTGCGCAGTATTGGCAGGGTGTTGTAGAGTATTGCGCAGTATTGGCACTGGCAGGGTGTTGCAGAGTATTGCGCAGTATTGGCAGGGTGTTGCAGAGTATTGCGCAGTATTGGCAGGGTGTTGCAGAGTATTGCACAGTATTGGCAGGGTGTTGCAGAGTATTGCACAGTATTGGCAGGGTGTTGCAGAGTATTGCGCAGTATTGGCAGGGTGTTGCAGAGTATTGCGCAGTATTGGCAGGGTGTTGCAGAGTATTGCGCAGTATTGGCACTGGCAGGGTGTTGCAGAGTATTGCGCAGTATTGGCAGGGTGTTGCAGAGTATTGCGCAGTATTGGCAGGGTGTTGCAGAGTATTGAGCAGTATTGGCAGGGTGTTGTTGAGTATTGCGCAGTATTGGCAGGGTGTTGCAGAGTATTGCGCAGTATTGGCAGGGTGTTGCAGAGTATTGCGCAGTATTGGCAGGGTGTTGCAGAGTATTGCACGGTTTTGGCAGGGTGTTGCAGAGTATTGCGCAGTATTGGCAGGGTGTTGCAGAGTATTGTGCAGTATTGGCAGGGTGTTGCAGAGTATTGCGCAGTATTGGCAGGGTGTTGCAGAGTATTGCGCTGTATTGGCAGGGTGTTGCAGAGTATTGCGCAGTATTGGCAGGGTGTTGCAGAGTATTGCGCAGTATTGGCAGGGTGTTGCAGAGTATTGTGCAGTATTGGCAGGGTGTTGCAGAGTATTGCGCAGTATTAGCAGGGTGTTGCAGAGTATTGCGCAGTATTAGCAGGGTGTTGCAGAGTAGTGGCAGG
Source organism: Lithobates sylvaticus (assembly GCA_028564925.1). Classification (NCBI taxonomy): domain Eukaryota; kingdom Metazoa; phylum Chordata; class Amphibia; order Anura; family Ranidae; genus Lithobates; species Lithobates sylvaticus. The sequence continues at coordinate 159,246,262 of CM053032.1, forward strand.
GTATGGAGGGATGGCTGCTGCCATCCGATCTCTCCCCTCCACTGTACAGATCTGTACACAGAGGGGAGACCAGCGTCATCTTGACGCCGGTTTGTTTACAAAGTGATCGCTCCGTCATTTGAGCTAGGCCGAAGCCGCGGCCTTTCCTAAGGCCGAGGCCGCGGACGGCTCCGCGATCGCGGCGGGTAATTGCGGTAACGCCGCCCCAGTAATGGGAACGGCGTTACCGCGAGGGGAAGAGTAATCAGTTAGATTACTCGTTACCCTCTAAAGTAACGGCGTTACGTAACGCCGTTTACTTTAACGGCGTTAGTGCCATCACTATTCACAAGCGCAAACAATCCAACTTGAAGGAGCTGGAGCAGTTTTGCAAGGAGGAATGGGCAAAAATTCCCACTGGTAAGATGTGGCAAGCTCATAGAGACTTATCTAAAGCGACTTGGAGCTGTGATAGCTGCAAAAGGTGGCTCTACAAAGTAATGACTTTAGGGGTGAATAGTTATGCACATTTACTTTTTTTGTTATTTTGTCCTATTTGTTGTTTGCTTCACAATAAAAAAAAAACATCTTTAAAGTTGTGGGCATGTTCTGTAAATTAAATGATGCAAATCCTCAAACAATCCATGTTAATTCCAGGTTGTGAGGCAACAAAACAAGAAAAATGCCAAGGAGGGTGAATACTTTTACAAGGCACGTTACAATGGAAAATTGCACTAATTGTGCGGCTTGGTAGTACCGCCAAAGATTAGGGAGTCCTACCTTGTGTTTTCAGCTGAAAGAGGACTTCTTCAGCACAACGGTAACTCTTGTTCCCCCAGACAAAGTGGGTGATTTGTGATTGGACTTTCATAAGCAGCTGTTTCTTTATAGGTATAGAGAGGGACCTAAAGAGGTATAATAGACTCGGTAACAATGTCATTTTGATGGCATTTATCCTACCCAGCCAGGAAAGACCACATCTCAACCATGTATGCAAGTCACCCTCCAATTTCCAGAACATCGGAGGGTAGTTAACTGAGTATAAATTGCCTATATTCTGTGGAAGTTCGATTCCCAAGTATGAAATAGAGTCATCGGACCATGTAAAACAGAAGTGTTGTTTTATTCGCTCCACTAAATCGTGGGGACCAAAATGTTTAAGGCAACGGATTTGCATATATTAACTGTAATGCCGCATACACACGACCGGACTTTTTGACGGACTAGGTCTGAAGGTCTTCTCGACTGACTTTCGGCGGAGTTCCAAAGGACTTTCCGAATGAACGGACTTGGCCACACACAATCACACCACAGTCCGACGGATTTGAACGTGATGACGTACGACCAGACTAGAATAAGGAAGTACATAGCCAGTGGCCAATAGCTGCCCATCGGACTAGCATACACACAAACAGATTTCTATATAGGAACTGGGTGCGGCGGAGTTCGGTCGAAAAATTTGAAACATGTTATATTTCTAAAGTCCGTCAGATTTTTGGACAGCAAAGGTCCGGTGGAGCCAACACACGATCGAACTGTCATCTGATATCAGGATTAGTTCTGATTGAAATAGCCAAGGTTACAACTGCAATCACACAAATTAAAGGGGATAACGGGCATCCCTGTCTGATTCCTCTTTTATTATCAAAAGTTTCAGAGTATCTGCCCATTAAGCACTAGGGGTCGAATAGAGTGAATGGATAATACCCCTAAACCCGTAGCTGTACGTCGGCTCCTTTAAGCAGGATAGCAGGCACTGCATTGCGGAGGTGCCGATGCTCGTGGCCGGCAGTCGCGATGACCGACGGCCATGTGTGATCGCCAGCATGAGAGGCACAACAGGGATGTGTGTGTGTGTAAACACACAAATCCGTGTTCTGTGAGGGGAGGAGAGGCAGATTGTGAGTTCCTAATAGCTAGGAACTACTATCTGTCATCTCCTATAGTCAGTCCCCTCCCCCACAGTTAGAACACACAGTTAACCCCTTGATCGCCCCCTAACGTTAACCCCTTCCCTGCCAGTGACATTTACACAGTAATCAGTGCTTTTTTTTTATAGCACTGATCGTTGTATAATTGTCAATGGTTTAAAAAATGTGTCAAAAGTGTCTGATGTGTCTGCCATAATGTTGCAGTCCCGATAAAAATCATAGATCGCCACCATTACTAGTAAAAAATAAATAATAATAATAAAAATGCCATAAATCTATCCCCTATTTTGTAGACGCTATAACTTTTATGCAAACCAATCAACATATTGCAATTTTTATTACCAAAAATATGTAGAAGAATACATAAAAAAATTGCTTTTTTAAAAGAAAATTGGGGATATTTATTATAGCAAAAAGTACAAAATATTGTGTTTTTTTGCAAAATTGTCACTCTTTTTTTGTTTATAGCGCAAAAAGTTAAAACCGCAGAGATGATCAAATGGCACTAAAAGAAAGCTCTATTTTGTTTGGGTACAGCGCCGCACGACAGCACAAAATTGTCAGTTAAAGCGACGCAGTGTCAAATCGCAAAAAAATGGCCTGGTCATTGAGCAGCCAAATCTTCCGGGGCTGAAGTGGTTAAACTTTCCACCAGGTTTATGGGGGGGGGGGGGGGTAACTGTAATAATTTAATAGCCACTGAACCTCGACTGATTGAAATAAATTATTATAAACCTTTTTTTCCTTACTGCCCCTGCAATTATCATTTATCATTTACTATGTGTGTACAGAGAATTGTGTTAAAAATTATGTTGGGACTTGTAGTTCCACAAAGGCTATAGTTCTCTCTTATCTCATTGATGTATACTTATTTCAGGCCAATAACTGCCAAAGTATTGAGCCAGAAACATCTAGGCAGTTAAAACTTTCTCAGGGAGAACAGCAGAGCTAAAACCCCTATTTATCTCATGACAAATTTCCTTTCATCAGTAATAGAAGTGTGGTTTAGGATGTGGCGGGGGGCGTGTCCGGCCGCGATAGAGAGAAGACGTGTGGAGACAGAGCTCCTCACTGACCGGGCTAATCCAGAGCCATCCTCGGCCATCACTCGCTCTTTAACCCCCTTACCAGCCTGTCCTACCACCCAGTATCCCCCGTGGACGATCCGGTCGGTCAGCAAGAGAGACTGACCGGTACAGACTCTTATTTGGGACCACGGCGTGGCCTGCTCCCGGCGTCATTTTGCGGCCTACGAGGCCCCGGATCACCGCTGCGCCCATCTGCAGGGACCCGGAGCTTGAGCGGCATCTCCCACCAGCCTGGCCGGAGGCCCTAACACCAACGACCACGGAGCGCCGGATCGGCTAAGACTTTCTTTGGGCCCATGGCGCGGCCTGCTCCACAAGCCTCCGGGCGCCATCTTGCGGCCTACGTAGCCCCGGATCACTGCTGCGCCCATCCTGGAACGTGAGCTGCTTATCCCACCGGCATGGCCAGAGGCCCCAACACCATCCCCACAGACCTGCAAAACGGTGAGTGCCTATAGCATAGGAGATTAAAAGACTGACCGCCACAGCTGCTGCCTGGCCGCCGCCATCTTGCGGCCGACTTGGCCTCCCCTGCCTCCACGCTCGCCCACAGCGCTCTGCGGGACGGGGGTACCCCACCAGCACACATCACAGGCAGCTCCCTCAGCCAGAGAGGACAGCGACCAGGCTGTCAGGTGGATGCTGAAAAGGGACTTCTAACTAACAGCACAGCAACAAGTATTCAGGTGAGCGTCGGCCATCTTGCTACACCTCGGGCCTACCATTTACTCCCACAACCCTCCTGCTCCAGATAGACCCACAACAACACCCCTAAATCAGCTTTCTTAATAGAGGGGGGGCCCAGAGGAGCACTGGAAGAGACCTCCATATCAGCCACTGAAGCAACCAAGGCTCCATCCCTATATTCTCAGCAGGTCGGCCATCTTGCTACACCCAGCAACAGTAAAGCTGCAGCTGCTATACCCCTTACAAGCGTGCTGAACTGTTCTTACACCCACAAAGTCCTCAAAGTTACTAAATAAAGCCTGGACATATGTTAGCCCTGCAGCATACTCTCAGATAAATCAAAATCACGCATTTAAAAGGCGGCCCCCCCTTTTTTTTTCTTTTTTTAACCACAAGCGCACTCCGACTGACACAAGTCCTGGTGCTCTTACTCTCACAGAGCAAATTGTTGGACATGATGGGCTCTGATTAAACGTTTTTTTTTTTTTGGGGGGGGGGGGGAGTGGCCTAACTATGGAGGAGTGAAGACGTAGGCCTCCCTAGATCCGTCCCACCGCAGTATCAAACAACGCTACAGGAGTGAGACCCCACCGACTGCCTGACATGTCCCAAAGGAGCAGGGCATCTTCCCAGCCCTCGCGGAAAGAAAAACCCTGGCAAGCCCAGTTGGACTCCTTCTTCCCTGGGCAGAGTGGAAGAGGCCGCGAGGCCCCCAAGATGGCGCTGGCTGCAAAGGCCCCTAAAGCACACAAGGCCACACAGCACTGCCACCAGGTCAGCACAACAGACTGAATCACCCATACCATCCCCACGGTCGGTAAGTGACTCAGCTCCCCCGACCTCCCCGGGCTCCCCCGCACTCCTAGAGGAACCCCCTTACGACCCTGACCCCCTGGCTGACACGGATATAAGGCGCCCTATCATGTCCTTACCCACCAAAGCGGACCTTGAGCGTTTTGCTGACAGGGTGGAAAGAGCCTTTAACGAGGACATTGCCCAACTCAAAGCAGACACGACGCACCTAGGAGGCAGATTGGAATCCTTAGGGTAAAAGTTTGAGGACGCCCTCCCTGTTATCTCCATGCTGCAGGACAAATGCGCCATGCAAGACCACCAGATTGAGACCTTGCTTTGTCAATTAGATGACACAGAGAACCGCAGTCGCCGAGCCAATATCAGGATCCGAGGCCTACCTGAAGCCACTGGTGCCAGGGACATTATCCCCACCTTGGAGGGGGTCTTCAAAGAAATATTGGGACTGCCTAACACTGCCACCATCAAAATTGACTGTGCACACAGGGCCCTAAAACCCCCTTCTCAGGATACAAATAACCCCAGAGATGTAATCTGCAAACTACATAAGTACACTTTCAAAGATCGCATCATGCAGAAAATGAGGGGCAAACCCTATTTTGACTTTGACGGTGCACAACTAGCTTTCTACCAGGACATCTCTAGGCGCACCCTTATGCAGCGCAGAGCACTTCGCCCCCTCCTGACTGCTATTCAGGACGCAGGCCTGTCGTATCGGTGGGGATTCCCCTTTTCTCTCCAAGTCACCAAGGAAGGAAGAACCGTGACTCTCCGCACCAAAGATGATCTCCCACATTTCCTGACCTCCCTAGACCTAGACCAAGTGGATTTTCCCGACTGGAGGAACCCCCCGGACCCCATACCTACAAATTTGCCTACATCACAGCCATGGCAACCCGCCAGGCGACAGAACCACAGACGAACCCGTAGGCGTCATCACTCTGATTCTTCAAGGGATCAGGCCCCCTCGGGAACCTGATGGATATCCTCTCCTCTAGTGATGAGGAAGATCTAGATCTGAGCACTTTTGAACAGAACTGCTGGGGAACCCATCAGACACAAACTGAGATGTTTTTCTCCAGGATATTTCCCCCTATACCCTTTTTTCCTTTTTTGTGCTAAGGGAATACCTGGACCCCTGTGTTCCTCCATTCTCCTCCCCTTTCATTCCCACCCTGTTAGATGCAGTGGGCGGAGACGGAGGCCTCCTCCCCTCCTCCGTCACGTACCCCCCGTAGGTTACCCTCCTTTTTATGGGTATAGATCCTTATTGGGATCTCAGGCTGTGGCTTGGATCTCCTCCCCTTCTAGGGGATGGGGTCCCGGACAAAACCCTTAGTTGTTTTACGAGACCAGATGGCCTAGGCCATACGACTCTGATGTTTTTTGATTGTACCTATCTCTTATGTGTTTTTTTTCTTCTCTCCCCTCTCCTCCCCCTCTGTTCTTCCCTTACCACTCCTCCTGCTCCAGGGTCAGCTTTGTCGTCTCGTCTGCACCGGGCGCGCCGCCAATCTGCAAATAAGGACCATCCTCACACCCCCCCATGGCTACTCTACGGGTGAGTACATACAACGTTCGAGGTCTCTGCTCCCCACATAAACAAGGTAAGCTGTGGGGGGAGCTGAAACGACTGAAAACCCAAGTGGTCTTCCTGCAAGAGACTCACTTTACGCCCAAGTCCCTACCCAAGCTGCCTACCCACCTTTTTTATCAATGTTTTTTTAGCACTTCCCCAACACCTAAATCTAAAGGGACAGCCATAGGCATACATAAGACATGCCCCTTTCAACCCTCCGACCACAAGGTGGATCCCCTGGGCAGGTACGTGTTCCTGAAAGGTAATATTGCGGGCCAGATGTACACGTTCGCGACAATATACGCTCCTAATACCGATCAACTTACTTTCATAGACAACACTCTCGACCGCCTAGCAGATTTTAGGGAGGGCCTCCTGATCCTAGGAGGTGACTTTAACGTAAGCCCCGACCCTATGCTAGATACATCACATGCGAGACCCACGCATTCTTACGCATTCCTTAAACACTTCCGTAAGACCATCCAATCCCAACTCTTGGTGGACAGCTGGCGGGTTCTTCACCCATCAGACCGGGACTTTAGCTATTACTCTAAAGTACACATTGTATATACACGCATAGACCACATCTATGTAGATCATGGCGGGCTGGAGCTCCTTCAATCTGCGTCCATTGACACCATCTCTATCTCTGACAACGCCCCAGTAACGATTGCCCTCGTCCTGCCATTAGGCATGCGACGGGAGTGGACATGGAGGCTTAATGATAATCTATTAGATGACATGGTCGCAGTGAAGGAGATCACAGACACCCTGACACATTACTTTAGGGAAAACCCAGCTGACGAACTAGGCGAAGGGGTGATTTGGGAAGCCCATAAGGCTGTGGTCAGGGGAGCACTGATCTCCCAGGGCTCCAGACTTAAAAAAGCACGTCGGGCAGATTTCTTAAGGGTACACTCAGCTCTTCAGAGGGCTGAACTCCGACATAAAGCTAACGGGAGCAAGGAGGCCTTGACAGAACTGACAGAACTGCGGGAATTGTTTCTACGTTTGCTTTATCAGCAAACCCGCAAACAATTCCGCTTTCTGGCACATAATTACTATGAGCACGGGAACAAATGTGGACGGATGCTGGCTCGCGCTCTCCGGAAACGGCACGCACAGACATATATACATAAACTACACACTGCCGCAGGGACACCGATGGTACACTCTTCTAAAATAGCAGCAGGATTCAGAGATTATTACACCAAGTTATATAACTTAGGCTCTACCCTTCCTCCCGAGCCACGAGAAACTAGACAGAGAGTGACCCAAGACTACTTAACAGCCGCCGGCCTACCAACACTAACAGAAGACCAGTCTTCAACCCTAGACCTCCCTATAACCTTGGCTGAGTTTGAGACTATGGTGGACTCCTTGCCCAATGGGAAAAGCCCTGGCCCAGACGGGCTTACTAAGGCATACTACAAAGCTTTTCTACCCCAGCTAGCTACTCCTATGTGCAAATATTTTAATGCAATAGCAGGAGGGGGGAATATCCCCCCAGAGGCCCTTCTGGCCCATATCACTGTGATCCCGAAAGAGGGCAAGGACCCCACCGTCCCTCAGAGTTATCGCCCCATTTCTCTTCTTAATTTGGACATAAAGATTTTGGCAAAAATATTAGCGAACAGACTTAAACACCTTATCCCCCAAATTGTCCACCCGGACCAAACGGGCTTTATAACAAGCAGAGAGGCAAGGGACAACTCCCTCAGGGCAATACACCTCATACATTTGGCCCGCAACCGCCCAGACCCGCAACCATACATTATTTTGTCAACGGACGCCGAAAAGGCCTTTGACCGGGTAGATTGGTCCTACCTGACAGCAGTGCTCCGGTCAATACACTTAGGCCCGCGAATGTTGGCCATAATTGCGGCTTTATACTCTCAACCTTGCGCCCATGTTAAGGTGAATGGGACCCTCTCAGCCCAATTCCCCATCAGAAATGGCACGATACAGGGGTGTCCGCTTTCCCCCCTTCTGTTCGCACTAGTGCTAGAGCCGTTTCTCTGCACAGTGCGAGCTAACCCCGATATTAAAGGCCTTCGAGTAGGTAACACGGAACACAAACTCTCAGCTTATGCCGATGACGTACTGTTCCACCTCTCGGAACATCTGATCTCCCTGCCTAATCTGATGAAGGAGTTACAGCTTTTTGGATCCCTTTCCAATTTTAAAATTAACCTTTCAAAATCGGAGATTCTCCCCATCTGCTTAAGACCTCACATGGCAACAAACTTACAGGCGGCCTTCCCCTTTGTTTTGACTACGTCGTCCCTGAGATACTTGGGTGTGCAACTCACTGATCATTTTGACACCTTATATGTCGTCAACTATCCCCCTCTGATTGCCGCGGTTAAAAGAGACCTCTCACAGTGGACACAGACGGCCTTTATGTGGCTAGGAAGGGTAAACATAATAAAGATGAACGTCCTACCGCGCATACTATTCTACCTACAGATGCTACCAATCCCCCTGCCTAGACTCTTCTTCGATCGAGTATCCAGTCTACTGTCTGAATTTATTTGGAACGCACGTAAACCTCGGATAGCCTTACGGGTACTACGGCGCCCAAAACATAGGGGTGGTTTGGGGGTCCCAGACATTAGACAGTACTACCGAGCCATAGCCTTGCAGAAGATATTCGACTGGCGTTTCCATACTCACACGAAGCTTTGGGTTCCACTAGAGAAATGTCTGGCGGGCAGGAACTTGTCATATGCGCCCTGGCTACACCGGGAACATAGGGGGCTGTCAGACACGACTTCCCCGCTGACGGCCCATGTGCTGTCAACATGGGACAGGATAAACTCGCAGCTGAAACTGGCTCCCCCTATGTCCCCGCTGGCTCCATTGGGAGGTTTCCTATGGTTCCCCCCGGGCAAACAGATGACTTTCTTTGAACCGTGGGTAGAGGACGGGAACGCCAGTTGTGGTACGCTCATGAAGGAAGGCAGGCTCCTGTGTTACGAAGCACTACCAGCAGGAAGACAGGGCCCACGGATGAATTTCTGGAAATACAGGCAGCAACATCATTTCCTCCAGATGCATAGACACACAATTAGAGACCAGTCGACCCTCACCCCATTCGAACGTATTTTTACTGCAGAGGAACCAACGCCACACCTGGTCTCAGAGCTATACCAACTCATGAGCTCAGCCAGCCCCCAAACTACGCCCGCCTATATCCGATGCTGGGAGAATGATTTAGGACTAACTTTAACAGAGACGCAGTTATCCCACTTATACTACCTCACCCACGCATCCTCCATAGACTCAAAAACCCAAGAGACAAATTTTAAACTAATGTCTCGCTGGTATAGGGTACCTGCAGATTTAGCTCGCATCTACCCTTCCACATCCGAGTTGTGCTGGAGGGGTTGCGGTCACCGGGGAACGTTAACTCACATATGGTGGGAATGCCCCCTGATTAAGCCCTTCTGGGAAGATCTGCAAGAACAGATAAAAACTGTAACGGGAATAGAGGTCCCGTTCTCCCTGCTACATTTTCTTCTGAACATACCCCCGATCCCGCTTAGTCGCTACAAAAAGAATGTGCTGCCACACCTGCTGAATGCAGCAAGATGCCTAGTCCCAATATATTGGAAGACTTCCAGAATCCCCACTCGAGAAGAGTGGCACAGTAAAGTAGGTGAGATCCGAGAGGCTGAAAACTGGGTGGCCACCTGTAAAGGCCTAGAGGATAGATTTCACAGCACCTGGGCACTCTGGGCTGAATACACCTCAGACCCCAACCAAATTCCCTCTAGCCTAGATATTGCCTTACTGGAGTTGGCAGATCCCTCACTTAAGGTGCTTAGGGAGGCTAGGGCCCGGGGGACAGCCACACCACCCCCAAGAGACCGCAGTGACTAGTTCATATCTTTAGACTTCACGTTTTGGCGTGGCGCGCCCGGAGCAGGCGAAGATGACATCCCATCCTAAAGAAGCAGGTAATCTGACCTAACCCCCCTCCCTCTACCCCCCCTCTTTTTCCCTCTCTACTACCCACCCTCCTTTCAGTTGCTAAGCAACTACGACTTACCTATCTTAACTCTGTTCCTCTCCTTTTCACTTATTATTTTTCTCTGCTGTATTTTGTGGATGATATGTGAACTCACGTTGGACTGTGGGCTGATGGGGGTCTTATGGCCCTGTGGCCACGAAAGTGGACATGGAGGTTGTCTAGGGGGGTGGCGGTCCCAGCCAGACACTTATTATTGCCGTGGGTTCCCCGGGCTGGCGGGGGGTCTGGGGTGGTATGTTGGAGGCCATTGAGCCCCCCTCCCCGGCCCCGGCTGCAGGTCTCGGGACCACGCGCTTTATGCATTTTTAGGCGGGAGTCCCAGCCCCGGGCTCACACCCGGAGATGGGGCGCCCATAGATGGGACCCCACGCCCCACCCGCCCTTCTCACCCACGCAGTCCTCTAGCTAATATTTTGTTGCCCTGATATTCAGGACCCACAACAACTTCTTTAACTTCCGATTTTCCCCTATCTTTATGTATGTCTGTTCACCCAAGCACGTCTTATTGTTGACACCACGACTCTGCGTAGTCGACGGTTTATTATCTTTACAAATGGTGACCATGTTTTGTTTATATGTTATTTCTCCAATAAAAATTTATTATACAAAAAAAAATGAGATTTGCGTCTTTTTCACACAAATAGAGCTTTCTTTTGGTGGTATTTAATCAAATAAATAAAAAAATACCCCATTTTGGAAAGCAGACACCCAATGTATAATCTATGAGGCATAATGAGTCTTTTGAATGGTTCATTTTTTTTCCAGAAGTTTTTGGAAAATGTGGGAAAAAAAAAAAAAAATAAAATGCATTTTTTTTCCCACAAAGTTGTCCATTTTTTAAGATATTTCCAACACCTGGCATGTACATAGGAAAAATGACACCCAAAATACATTCTGCTACTCCTTCTGAGTATGGCGGTACCACATGTGTGAGACATTTACACAGCCTGACCACATACAGAGGCCCACCATTGAAGTAGCCCCTTCAGGTGCTCTACAAGCATAAATTACACATCTAATTTCCTGACAACCTATTATTTTTGAAGGCCCTTATATTTCTAACACATAGCATTTACATACCAAAAATTACACTCCGAAATAAATTCTATTGAGGAAAGGGTAAAAATAAAGTATTACCTGTGGTTTTAGTAGTTTCCCCAGAGGAGAGAATTGGTTCAGGCAGCAGGCAGCAGGTAGGGATGTGCTTAGCAACACTAATAATTATCCAGGAAGCAGGCAGGAATATTGTCTATAGTCAGCACAAGGATATCGTCAGCACAGCAAAAGCATTTGTCCATAGACATTGTCCAGGCAGAGACAGCCAGCACAGCCATAATATTGGTCCTGGTACACCGTTACCTGCCTGCACTAATTATTGTACCGCTCTCCAGCCCTTCATAAACATACTGCCTCTTGCTACAGCTAATTATTTCCATAGTCCAGGTAGCAGGCAGAGGTGTGGTCAGTTTATGCTGCAGGCAGGGGGATTACGGCATTAAGTCAGCAGAAGGCTGAGGGCCACAATCACAGGGGCACAGGGGCACAGGGGTCGAGGCTTCGACCCACCCAAATCTCTATGAAGCCTCCGGACTCCAGACCCTAATCACGAAATTACGAAACCCGGAGACAACTCATTTTTTTTTCTCCATCCGGAAAAAACATTTCTGGAGCCCCTCACATGTGAGACCCCTGTGTACTACAGGTAGCAGGGCAACAGATCAGTCCAAGCGGTAGGCAAAAGCATAGTCCATAAAACAGGCCAGGGTCAGTTCACGTGCAAGCAATTCAAGCGGTAGGCAGAAGCGTAGTTGATAAAATAGGCCAGGGTCGGTTCACGTGGAAGCAGTCAAAACGGTTGGCAGAGGCATAGTCAAAAAACAGGCCAGGGTCAGTTCACGTGGAAGGCAGTGGCATGGTTATTTGAGGAAGCATGGGAAATGGTCAGCACAGATGATGAAAATGGGGAAATGGTTAAGAATATGGGCTAATATTTTAGGGATGTGTGATATAGTCTGAAGCATTCACCAATGCAAAGGCTAGGTTCGGAGGGACACTGGGGACAATGGTAGCTGTTATCTCTTCAAAATCATTTTTTGCTGCCTACTCAACATCCTTTTTGGCGTCTTCGGCCTGCTTCAGATGATGGAATGTTGTCTGGGAAGTGGCGTTCATGAAGTCGGCTAACAGCATCAGAGCAAAGGTTTTCTGGGGGGGGGGGGGGGTCTTTGATGGTAGATGAGGGACGTGACAACTTCTTTTATGAATTTTTAGGAATTGGGCAGGGCTTTCTGTGGATTTGGTGGTGAATTATGTAGGCATTACAAATGGGCAAATTAATTATAAAAGAGTGCTACTTTTTTGTACCAGAAACGGGACCTCCTTATTGATAAATGGGGCTGAAGCATTTGGTCGTTAAAATGCACTCCCCCCCATGTACAGATTGTAATCTTGTACACATGTTGGCTTTACAATGGGACCTCGTCTTCTCTAAACTTCAACTGTAGTGTCATCATGGATGGTGGACATCATGTACACATTTCTGGTATCCTTCCACCTCAAGGCCAGTACTTTGTTACACTTTAAAGTTGCTCTTTCTCCCCTTTGCAATTTCTTATTCGCTATGGCTTGTGGGAAGCCCTTCATATTCTTTCTGGAGGTTCCACAGGGTTTGAGCGAGGTATAGGTGTTTGAAAAGGAGCAGGCTGGTGTAGAAGTTATCCAGGTATATGTGGAAACCTTTCTACAGCAGTGGGTATGCCAGGTCCCATACAATTTTACCAGTTGTGCCCATGTAGGCCGGGCACTCAGGGGGCTGGAGCTGGGAATCTCTTCCTTCGTATATGCGAAAAGCATACAGATATCCTGTGACTCTCTCGCAAAGCTTTTAAAATGTCACTCCGTATTTGGCCCTTTTGCTAGGAATTGTATTGTTTTATTCCTAGCCGGCCTGAAAAGGATACCAGGGACTAGGGATGAGTCGAACACCCCCCCGGTTCGGTTCACAGCAGAACATTGCGAACAGGAAAAAAAATTGTTCGAACATCGTTAAAGTCTATGGGACGCGAACATGAAAAATCAAAAGTGCTAATTTTAAAAGCTTATATGCAAGTTATTGTCATAAAAAGTGTTTGGGTACCTGGGTCCTGCCCCAGGGGACATGTATCAATGCAAAAAAAAGTTTTAAAAACTAAAGTTTTTTAGGGAGCAGTGATTTTAATAATGCTTAAAGTGAAACATTAAAAGTGAAATATTCCTTTAAATTTCGTACCTGGGGGGTGGGGGGTGTCTATAGTATGCCTGTAAAGTGGTGTGTGTTTCCCATGTTTAGAACAGTGTGAAAATGGTAAAAAAAAACACAACACACGGCTTGGGACAAGTCCTTTATTAAAAAAATTAAAAAAAAAAAGTGTCCCACGAAGTCCATTCATCATTTTCTTCTCTCGCTCCGACGGACCGAAAAAAAATAAGCCACACGCCGCCACGGATCTGCCTCCATGGGAGGCACCCGCCGTAATGACCAGCCTATTTTATAACTGAGGACGGAGCCACACGATGACGTTGCCGGGTGACCCCACCCCCTCTGACGCACAGGAACATGCCTATGGCTTTCCCGTAGCGTCAGAGTGCCAGTGCTGGTAGTTGGGGGATTTGAAGTTCCTGTGCTGGCATTTGGGCGTGATGCTGCGGCAGTGCTGGTACTGGGCATTTCTTGTGGCCTTTCGCTAGCAGCAGCACTGGTAGTGGGCCTTTGGTTTTGGCATCTATCGCTGGCGACAGTGCTGGTACTGGGCCTGGGAATTTGATCCTGGGGTATATTGCTGGTGGCTGCCTGGTTTCCGGAGCGCCGTGCTCTTTAAGGAGGGATTCATTCTTCCTCTGATTCATTTGCCGTTCCACTACTATCAATCGGTTAAAATGCCGAATTTGATTCACAATTGGAATTGGCATTTGAATCTGATGAGAACTCCCTGCTGCTCTCATCAGTCATGGAGAGGACGCCTCCTCACTTGTATAGAATCTTTTGGACATTTTTTCTGATGGGCTGTGCAACGGGTGACAAATAATGGTCACTGATAGGCGACAGGTGATGGGTGATGGTCACTGATGAGTGACAGGTGACGGTCACTGATGGGTGACGGGTGACAGCCCCTGGTGGGTGACAGGTGATGGGTGACGGTCACTGGTGGGGGACAAGTGACAGGTGGCGGGTGACAGGTGCACTTTATGGGAGTGATAGGTGACAGATGAGGGTCACGGATGGCGGTCACTGGCGATGGTCACTGATAGGTGACAGTTGCACCACTGACGTCAGTCTCTGGCGATGACAGGTGCACTTTGTGGGCACTGATGGGTGACAGGTGCACTTTGTGGGCACTGATGGGTGACAGGTGCACTTTGTGGGCACTGATGGGTGACAGGTGCACTTTTATAAGCACTGATGTGGTGACTGTTGGGTGACAGCTGTAATGGGGGGGGGGGGGCGATGGACAGGTTCTCTTTTTTGTGGTGTTGGTGCAGTACACTAAAATACACACATAGATCAGTAAATCCCTGCTCCTGGCTCTTCTCTCCTCACACTGTGTGTGAGGAGAGAAGAGCCGGTAACAGCTAGTAACCGGTCTATGTTTACATTTAGGGATCGGCTGTGAATGGATTACAGCCGATCACGTGGTAAACAGCCACCAGCCATTGGTTTACCCTTGTCGGTGACGAGCAGTGTTCATGGGAACATGCCACCACTGACATGACCGTGCTGCGTGCTCCCGATCACGTGCATGATGTCTAAAGCGGGGAATACCCATTTGTGATCGACCGTGATGTAATTGCGGCCGATTACATGGTCATGGCTGTTCACCCCTGTCTGTGACGCGCTGTGTCTCAGGGCTGCGTGCCCGCACTCGCGCACATGCCCTGTGTGAATGGGCCACCGTCATATGACGGTGGCCTAGAATAAGAGCCACACTGCTCTGCCGTCATAAGATGGTGGGCGGGCGGCAACAGGTTAATGACAATTGCGCAGTCATGCAACACTGCACCAAACTAAATTGTTATCATTTTTTGCTACAGACAGAGCTTTCTGTTGGTGACATTTAATCACAACTTTTTTTCTCTGTAACAGATGTGCACTGATGATGCTGTACTCATGGGCACTGATAGGCTGCACTGATGAGGCGGTACAGATGACGCTGCACTGATATGCAGCATTGATAGGCAGCACTGATTGGCACGTATGAGGCTGCACTGATGATCAGCGCCCTGATTATCAGTGTAGATGTTCCCTGTGAGAATCGCCGCTTACCAGCTCTCTTCTCCTCACGCTGTCACAGTGCATGAAGAAAAGACTGCCTATAACTGGCAAGTCTGTTTACACTGAGATCAGCTTTGATTGGACACAGCTGATCATGTGGTAAAGGCTATTGTGATTGGTCCTTTACTTCTATCTGTGATCAGCTGTGTCTGAAGAGTGTGCCCGATGTGTGGCCCAGGAGAACGTCAATAGACACTCCTTCCAGAACCAGCCGACCGTTCTGTAGCTGTAATTTGACTTTAGCGCAGTCGGCAAGTTATTAAAGGGGTTGAATTTGTTCACTGAAAAATTTTCTATTTACTAAGTTATATAGACTCTGTGATGCAATTTATGTTGACCTTAAAAACAGCTATTGCTAAAACACGTACATATACAGCGGCAGGGTGGCCCTTCAGTGCAAAATCATGTACCTGTACATGATTTCTGTTCTCGGCTCTGGGGTGCACGTGTCCAGTCACAGCGGGAGCCAATTAGCGGGTCCAGCGTCCGTGATAAGGGCCTCGTCGGGAAGGGGGTAAAACCTTTCCGGAGCTGAAGTGGTTAAGGTGGCAAAAAAAAAAAAAAAAAACCTTTAATGAAATCACACATCAGGTAAAAAGTACAGGATAGTTCTGTTTAATAAATAGTTGCACACAAAAATGTATTCTACAGTATTGCTTGCAGTGCTTTAGTTTAAGGTCAGTTCCACCCCTCCCACTTTCATTTCCATTAACTTTAGATAGCTCTAGGCCCTTTGTGTTTTTACAATAGATTTATACAATTATATTTTACATGATTATTTAATCTTCCTGATTGTCAGATTATTTGGATTGACTATTTCAAGGAAATAGACATTTCAAGGACATTTTATTGCTATATAGATTTTATGGACTTTCTGTAAACTACTTTATCGTTAATATGAGATAATGACAATTTGTTTTATTTTTTACTTATTTCATACATTAACCCTAAAGAATTGGGAGGATTTTTCTTTCCCCTGAAACATGTTGGCTATATATTCCACTCTTAACCATTAAATTTAAAAAAAAGTTCTTTAGCCCTTTCACACTGAGGCACTTCTAAACTGCCCATAAAATGCTGAGCTTCTCTGGCTCTTTTCAATTGAGAGCGGCGTGCTCCAAAGATGCTGCATGCCAGATTTTTTTCAGCACACCTCCCCAGTGTGAAAGCATTTATTGATTTTAAAGGAAAGCTTTTTTTGGGAACTTTTCACAATTCACAATTCGGGAGCTTTTTATGCGCTTTTTTATTTTTTTTTTAAACTCCAAAGCGCTTGAAAAATGTGAAAGGGGTTTTAGGTGAACTGTTTGACAAACAAACTGGAGGCATCTGCCGCCACTGGGCCTCACTCTTCATCATATCTTTGATAAATAGTGTAAGCTATCTTACACATGTTAGTTTGTCCAAAGAAAATGTAAAAATGTTCTCATGCATATACGCTCTGCTGTTTTGTGCTGTTGGTAAGCTGTAATATGTTGCACATGAGCACTGGAGCACAGCTGTCACTGTGAGCACGTTTTCATCACGGTCATGTATTGGTCTTCATTGCTGTGGACTTGAACTAGATTTTATTATTATTTGCACAAGTGGACTAAGTTGTATATACTGTGTAAAAATATAAATGAATTGGTAAATTGTTTTATGTACAGAAAGCACTTTCCATGACAGTCATATACTGATTTTCATTGCTGGAAATCTGCACTGTGGATTGGATTCTTATTTTTTGCACAATTATATGAATTGATTGCACATATTTATTTTATTAATTGTATGTTTTTTTTAGCACTTTTGATGTAATGTTTGCACACTTATATTCTAAGATATTATACGTATATGAGTTAAACTTTGTTGGTTTTGTGGGTTCTTAAAGGTACAGACACCCTATTTAATTAAAAGGATAAGACCTTTTTTATTTTTAACATACAATGTGTGCAAGGCAGCTTTTATCATAGATAAATACTTTAAAGGCATTAAAGGGCATACTGCCTTGCTGATCAGTAGTAATATCAAACTACTGTACCACCAAATTTATCAAGTCTTGACAGCTGGGTTATTTCCACCACCTCTTCCTCCAACAGCTGCTGGACCTTAGACTACTGCCGCCCCATATATTATACAATATGAGCAATATGTTGATTGTTCTTGACAGAATTTAAAATGTACCTGCTGAACTTCTCCACAGTGTGCAAATATTCTGGAAGTGTATGAGTCAAGTATTTGTAAGATGTTGTGTTGCAGTGCAATTTTATGCAATGCCACTGGTGTTGTTTCAGGACATGTCAGAAAATTAGGCTGCATCCCTAGCATATGAGGAAGAAAGAGGTGAGGAATTGTGCTGCAGGATTTCATGCTGCTGATTGAGGAATTGATCATGAGCCACATTAAAATAATGTCCCCAAAGGAAAAGCCAATAACAGGGAGGCCCATTTATCAGTAAATCCATGGCCTGTCAAATACAAAGTCAAGCTGGATGTGTAATGTATTACTTGCTCTCAATACTCACTTTCTGTGTGAGAGAGAAAAAATTGGGTTTAAAATGTCCAAAAATAATGGCATGCTGACTTATCTGAATCAAATGCAGCTAAATAACAAAAAATACCAGTTGAATGGAGCAGTTTTAACAAACTAGACACCCAGTGAAGATATACACGATAAATCAGAGTGAACAATGAAAAGAAGACAGCAGGACATGTCCTAAAGATGGGTTACCCTTGAGGCCCCCCTGTACAGCTGAATAGGAGGGGTGGCATATACTTACCCTATCCCCTCCTCCTGTAGCAGCTGAATGCCTGCTTCTCCCCCTTTCCCTCCAGCAGGCATTCAGCAGCTGCAAGAGGCAGGGATCGATTCCTCTAAATGTTACCACCCCGTCGCCCCTCCTATACAGCTTTCCTCTGCTGCCCCTGGGCCCCTCTCTTCCAGCTCTACACTGACCTTCTGCTCGGGAACACACCTTGACATCATTCCAAGCAATCCTCTGCTCCAAAGTTCGGGGTGACATCCTTGAGCTGCCAAGATCCGGGTCACTAAGCAGGTGAAAGCTGTGAAGGAGGGATAAGGCCCTAACCAGTGGGGTTACTTGCTGCAGGGCTCTGAGCCGAGAGCTTCTCTCTCAAATGGCTCAGAGCCTGAACTGATAGCCCCCCCCCCCTTTGCACAGACCAGAGAGCAGAGAGACAATCTGCTCATTCTCCTCCCGCCCCTCTCCTCCTGTGTGAACTGCGGGAACTGTTAAGCTAAGCATGATCATTCAGCTGCTTAGCTTAACACTTTCCACTTTTGAGCAAAAAAGTACCTTTTTTGCTCCAAATATCCATGACGTCTTTCAGGATAAAAAAAACACAGGATAAGAAAAATACAAACATCAAAGAGCTGTACCGAACAATGGTTGTTACAAAACAGAAACAACAACTTGAGTTTGCAAGGCTGAAGGCTGCCTCTGTACAAATATGTACAGTATATGTCCCCCTTAAAGGTTGCCATTGACATTAGTTCCATATGCACATACATAGGTGACATATGTCCTTATGTGACATACCAATAACTTTTTTGGAGCCCTAATTCAGATACAATCTCAATGGAGCAGGTGGTGGGGGATGACATAGTGATGGTGGAAACCCAGTTCCTAGAGAAAATTAGAAATTTCTTCCTCACCTAGGACTAGGTTAAAACTTTTTCTAAGCCCCTGCAATTGATTGCTGGAACGTCTTGTAGATTGTGTTTGTATGTTGTTAACATGTCCCCATTAACATCTAGTATGTGAAATTAACAAATATCTTTATTATTTGGAGCCCCCAGGTCTGCTTGATTATATTCCCCCCCCCCCTTTATTCTTGTGGGTTGAGTACCCCTTCTCTTATGTCTTTTAACCATTTTTTTATTTTATTTCCCATGATATTTGTTTACATTATGAGTCTGAATATGATCTCGGGCATATATTTTCTTTGAGCAGTACTTATGTTTCAATATTTGTTACCAACCACACCACAATCCCCACATTCATTGTACGTTTCTGCATGTGCATTTGTAGTGCTTTTTAAATTATTTTTTAATTTATTTGGGGTTATTTTTAACATGTTGAGGATTCTTACATCCCCAATAACATCCAGTATGACAATTTATCTGATATATTTATTGTTTGGAGTCCCCATGTCTGCTTGATTATATTCTCTTAGCTCCCCCTCCCTTTCTTATTGTGGGTTCGAGTACCCCTTTCACTTATGTCTTTTAACCAATTTTATTTTTCTTTCCCATGATATTTATTTACTTTTAGAGTCTGAATATGATTTCAGATATACCCTGTATATTTTTTTTTTGAGCAGTGCTTATGTTTCAATATTTGTTACCAACCAGTTACGTACTGCATCTTACTTTGTTTATGATGCTCTGTATGATACTCTGAATACTGCCTGCAATACTCATTCGCCTATCTATGTCTGTCATATGCTCACGTTCTTGAAGAATGAATAAACATATGTTTGCCTTTAAAACATTATCACCACCATTTTAGGAAACTGCTTGTTTCTGTCTGTCAGCATGTGGTTAGAAAACGTGCTGCATGCTAGGAATTGATGAATTTATGATTTACTTTTTGCGCAGAAAAGCCCTTGCCTGTGGTGAGTGGAGAAACTTACAATTAGTGATAAGTCAAACTGCCCTGGGTTTGGTTCCAGCAGAGTTAGGCAAACATCATACTTCAAAGAAGTTTGAATTCTGAACTCAAATCCCATTGAAATTAATAGGAGCTGAATCTGTCAAATTAAAAATGCCCATTTCCTGGGCTACAAGGCAAGGGGATGGGGGGTCAACAAAAATAAATTGGGGGTGTTGGTCACTACCCTGAAGAACATGTGACAATGCATTAAAAAAAAAAAAAAAATAACTCCATTAGGCCAGGGGAGGTAATTTTTTTTTTTTTAATGCACTGACATTAAGGATTGGTTTACACCACAATCCCTGCATTCATTGTACGTTTCTGCATGTGCATTTACATACATTTGCAATGCATTTGCAGTGTGTTTGCATGCATTTGTAGTACTTTTTAAATTCTTTTTAAATGTATTTTGGATTATTTTGGATAATTTTTTAACATGTTGAGTTTACATGCATTTACACGTGTTCATGTGTATCTGCTGTGCATTTACATGCATTTGCTGTACGTTCCAGTGCAGAAAAATGCAGCATGCTGTACTTTTTTTTGTACGACGTACATACTGTGTTTAAAAATACACCCAGCTGGGGCGTGTCCTGGCCGCTGAGCAAGATGGCTGACTGATCTGACCACTCTGCACTATTGAGGGTGATAACAGCAGCCAGAAGCATAAAATACTGCCGAAAACACCTTCATCTAGGAGGGGGAGACAGCGGGCACCTCACAGGCTATGTCCCGCAAGAAGAACAGAACTACAGTGCTGCCTCGTCTCACACATTACTACACTATGCAGGCAGGGGAAGGAGGGATAGATGGTGCTGAGGAGAACTGCCATTCTTCCTCACTGACACACACGCCAGAGGATCACACAGAGCGGGAGCTCCCAGATGTGATGGAGGAGACAGCACAGGCTGCAGCTACCATTTCCTCTGCTGACAGAGGTAAGAGAACAGCTCTGTCACCAGCACATTCGCCCCATAAGCCTCCTCAGAAATATCACTGGGCAGCCTCCTCACAATCACAAGCTGACACTGCAGCAGTACATACAATGCCATTAGCTGCATTTCCTGCCTCTGATGCTCCAGCCTCAGAAACCTCATTGAAAGCAATGCTTTTATCCTTGCAAATTGGATTGCAACAAGAAATGCGCACTTCTATCTTTCACCTAACCAATCGCATTGACTCTATTGAGGATCGCACAGACATCTTAGACACGCAGATAGGAGAGGTGGTCAAAGCACATGATGAACTGATAGACGCACATGAGGAACAAGCGGAAACGATCCGCAAACTCCAACTTGATGTGGCAGACCTCGAAGATTGCTCCCGCTGAAACAATATCAAATTTAGGGGTATCCTTGAGGCGGTGAAGCAAAATGACCTGATTGCTTATTTACATCAACTTTTCCTCAAACTCACCCCAGACCTAACACCGAGAGATGTGGTACTGGACAGAGCACATCGGGTTCCGAAACCAACCCACCTACCCGACACGATCCCTAGAGATGTTCTGGTCAGAGTACACTTCTACCATATTAAAGAACATCTGCTGCGTGCAGCCAGATCAAACCATTTGCTACCTCCCCCCTATGCCAACATAGCGCTCTACCAGGATATCTCTCCAGCAACATCTCAAAGGAGGAAATAATTTGCACCCATAACTGCAATCTTAAGGGAGCGTGAAATTCCTTATCGCTGGAGTTTTCCGACAAAACTTCTAATAACCTACCAATCTCAACAAATGGTCATTACCTCCCCCAAAGATGGCCTCAAACCACTGCAAAATTGGGGTGTGAATACCCAAATCCCCCAACTGGGGGCAGTAGACAACCGTACTCCAAGTGACACTAAACACTCCCACTCATAGGTGTTTGGTAACTATATACTGCTGTAATTAATAATTTTCCATGTTTATTGGCAGCAGGCCCTATAGGTGCCTAAGCAACCTGTTACATATCACCCTTGAGGTGCAGTTATTATGTTGTATTACCATGCATTTGTACTTGTTTACATGTACCCCAATACTGAGCTGAGATCGTCCTGGGCTCTGATCACCCTTACCAAGATGTTTCTGATGCCACACATATTATATCTTTTTTGGACCCTTCCAATTACCTTCCTCTCATCGCAACTTACCTCAATACAACATATTATTAACAACTTCATCTGGGGCAATAAGCACCCAAGAGTACGATTCTCCACTCTCTGCACAGCTAAAACGAAGGCGGGACTAGGAGTACCAGATGTCCGAACTTACTATACAGCTATACTCCTCAACCAAGCCAAACAATGGTGGACATCCTTGTCTACAACATCATGGGTGCAAATTGAAGACACAGCCCTTCAGGCTAAAGGCTCACAACTTTTTGCTGCACTTCTATTACATCACAGACCGCAACACTATTTCCTCAACACAGTCAATGCAACTATTAAAGTGTGGGAATCCACAATCCAACAAACCAAGGGCCTGTCTCATGAAGCTTTAAGCCACATCCCAATCTCAGCCCTTAAGTTCGTCTGCCCAAATCTTACACTCTCAACCTGGTTCTCAGCAGGAATATGCAAAATAGGAGACCTTTATAAAGAGAAAACCCTGCAATCTTTTTGAGAACTACAAACTAAATACTCTATCCAGCAGCAGGACTTTTACAAATATTTACAAATTCGACATGTACACGTACATAGGTACGGTGGTCAGAATCCAATCAGATTGTAGGAATTCTACAATTCTTTGAACAACCTAGTCCCTCTCAAAAGGGGATCTCACATCTATATAGACTCCTAAACTCCCCTCCGACTACACAAAAGCTCCCAGGGATGTATAAATGGGAAAGCGCTTTCAACTTCTCAGTAGACATGTGCACACTGAACTATTTTGTTTTCGAATTTCGTTTTCGTCCAAAAAATAAATGTATTTAGTTACTCCCGATTTTGTTTTTTATTTATTTTGTTTTGATAAAAAATGCATTCATCCGAAAATCCGAAATAATTAAAGTTGAATCTGTCATTAAAGGCTTATGGTGTCTGTCGAATGTTCTAAGAGAACTGTATGACGCCGCAATCGTACATTTCCGGTCGAATGTTCTGTCTACAAGCTATAGTAGAATTCTAATGTTGTATGACACTAGTAATAATGATATTTATTAAAGCGGTGTTTCATCTGAAAATTTTTTTTTTTTAAAAGTCAGCAGCTAAAAAAAAGTAGCTGCTGACTTTTAGTAAGGAGACTTACCTTTCCAGGGAGCCCACGATGTCGGCCGCCGAGACCGGCATATCCCTCGGCACTCAGGTCCCAGCGGCGCCATCCTCACTAAGGGAAACAGGCAGTGAAGCCGCAAGGCTTCACTGCCTGTTTCCTACTGTGCATGCGCGAGTCGCGCGGCGCTCTGTGAATGGGATGCGCTGTGTTAGGGAACACACAGTTCCCAGAACACAGCGCGCCCCATTACCCAGAAGACAACCTGGAGGAGCGGAGAAGACCGAAGATCACCGCAGAGTAGGAAGGAGGCAGATTAGGAAAACTGCCTAGCAACAGGGATTTCTGTTAAGGTAAAAAACAATTCTTTTTCAAATGTTTTATTTTTATTTTTTGAAGAATATTAATGCTCTTTTTTTTTTAGGGTGGCCCTCCACTTTAAATATTATTACTAGTCAACCAACATTAGAATTCTTCTATAGCCTATGGGCAGAGCATTTGACCATAAATGTCCGCTCGCGGCGACTGCCTTGTCGAATCTTCATGTCAAATCCTTTCTCTCTATGTCAAATACCGTATATACTTGAGTATAAGCCGACCCTAATATAAGCCGAGGCACCTAATTTTACCACAAAAAATGGGAAAATGTATTGACTCGAGTATAAGCCTAGAGTGAGAAATGCAGCTACTGTAAGTGTAAAAGAGGGTCAACAATGCCCATTTGCAGCCTCACTGTGCCCATTTGCAGCCATAGGTCCCCCGAACTTCAAACTTGGTAGTTAAGGGTTCCTAGATGCCCCCTAGATGCAGCCAAAATTTGGGGTCTCTGGACCCAAGGGGTCCTGAAATGACAGTGCTGCAGATGAACACAGTTGACCGACTTTTGGGCCCTGTATCTCGGGGCCACTTAGTGCTAGGAACCCCAAATTCGAGTCGGAAAATGTCAAGCACTTTTCTGCAGCAGAGAATGATATTTTTCTGAACCCACTTTGGGGCCCTGTATCTCGGGGCCACTTAATGCTAGGAACCTCACATTTGGATATGGTTCCACTGGGTTTGTACACCAAATTTGGGGTTCCTAGAGATACGGGGCCCCAAAGTCGGGTCAGAAAATGTCATTCTCTGCTGCAGAAAAGTGCTTGACTCGAGTATAAGCCGAGGGGGGCACTTTCAGCACAAAAAAATGTGCTGAAAAACTCGGCTTATACTCGAGTATATACGGTAATCTTGGACTAGTAGAGTTAGGTTAGGCACATTCGACCTTTTTTGCTATTGTCTCTATAATGTTGAATCTTTTCTCTCTATGTCAAATTTTTTCTCTCTATGTAGAATAATCTTGAACTAATAGAGCTAAGGTTAGGCACATTCGACCACAGGTTCGATGGACACAGATCGCTATTGTCAGTGTCATGTCGAATTGCCTATCTATATCGAACTGTTGCATCGAAAACGAAAATAAAGCATTTGTTTATGTCGGATCTTTCGGTATTCGGATTCTGCACGTTCGTTATCGTTTGTTAAAACGATAACGAAAATAACAGAAATTAGGACAAAAATGCATTCGGACGAAAACGAATGCACATGTCTACTTCTCAGCTCCTTCTAATACATGGCAGCTTGCATACTGTGCCACCCTATGGTTTTCCAAATGCCTTTCCCATTGGGAAACAACTCAGAAGTTGCTACATTTCTGGTACTACACTCCAGAAAAATGATGTAAAATGTTCCCGTCTTCCCCCTTCACCTGCTGGAATGCTTGTGGAAACCCAGGATCTTCTGCGCACATATGGTGGACTTGTCCTGCAATCTCAGGATTCTTGAAAGATGTAAAAACTTTGCTTGGATCAATCACCGGAGTAAATTAAAGGGTTCTCACCACAAATTTCCCTGTTGGGAGTAGGACTCGAGGACTGGCCACATCAACTCCATGCATTTGTCACTCACATTTTTATTGCGGCCCGGCTTTCCATTGCCCCAAAAGTGGAAGTCTGCCATCCCTCCAACCATAACCCAGCTGATCACAATACTTAACCAGCACTTCCACCTGGAATACATGTTTGCCAAGGCACATCTCACCATGACCAAGTTCCTCCAACAATGGGTGACCTGGATAGCCGATACAAGAAGCACCCCACTCACCTAATGAAAAGTTATATGCCCTGCGACTGACATAAACAGTTAAAAAGTACTACAAGATCTCCCCCAAACCGCAGCACTGACAAATCCGAGAGCATTACTAGACAGTCTACCTATTATTTGTTACTTGTTCCTTGTTCTATATAGCCTATGGTCATTTAGCCACGGCCACCTGTTGCAAATATCTTGCATCTTTTCCGCAATATTTTTTTTTACATCTTGATTACAATTCTTGTAACCTTTCTGTTAACACTGTGTACTTCTGCAATTGATGTTTCTATACTTGTAAACTGTAATATCTTAATAAAAATTCCAAGTTAAAAAAAAAAAAAAATACACCCAGCTGCATCTGGTGAAAGGAAAAAAAACAGTTTTGTACTCCTTTCACACTGGTGCTCTTTTGTCATGCTAAAATGCACTTTTCCATCTTAACATGAAAGCTATTCATCTTTAAATCCTATGGTACTGTTAACATCAGTCCACTGCAGGTGAGCTGTGTCTTTAAAAGTTCTGCATGCTGTCAAGCCCACGTGACTTTTTCAAAGGATAAAAGGATGAAAAAGTCACGTGGGCGTGACGCAACGCGTCAAGAGAATCAGAGTCAGGTGACGCTGTGTGTGGTCTCGGCCGGTATCGCATACGTTCGTATACACCGCTGATTGTTTGCATCAATAACTGTGAGTGATACGTTTTGTTCTTAATAAAATTGTTTTAAATCTACTGCACAATGGAGTCCCTCCTTCCCTCTTTCTTGCCCCCATGCTGAGTGAAATTGTGGAGAAGAGATGAGGCGCTGTGAGGACCTGTTTGTTTGCTGATTCATAGGAGAAGGAGATTTTTCAGCTGTGTCAGTGTAAGGTGTTTTAACCCTTACCTTGAGGTAAGAGGCTGGGGGAAACAATTGTAACAGGAACACGGAATATGCATGGAGGAGATCACTGCTGAGGAGTACACAGCTACCAGGAGGATTCAATAACAATTGAAATCATCAGACAGCAGAGATTGCTGTGGATTTTTAAAAAACACTAAAATCTTTGTTTTACTTTGAATCACTACACATACAAGCAACGTTTGCTGCACATTATTTCTTTACTGCACTTTTTTTTGTACTTGGCATTATTTGCACTTGCTGATTTTGCACAAATCTTATTGGTTATATATTTTTATATATATATTTTTATTTTTTCTGCAATACCTATTTTTTAGCAACATCGATTGTTTATTTATTGCTTGGACTTATTTTTCGCACTAATCTTTGCATGAATTATTTCTTATGCTTTATGAATATTCGTTCACTATTTTATGAAAAGTGATCGTTTTGCACATTAAGTTTTTTATTCCACGATTTGGAACGCACGTTATTATTTATTTTGCACAGGATATTTTTTTCACTATTGGATGCACTTTATTGATTATTTATTGATTCATTTATTTATTGGTATAGCACGGTTTATTACTTTGTTGCTATACATCATTGATTGAAGTTATTAATTCCGAGACGCTTTTTTGGAAACCATCCTTTGGAGCTCTCCCGCAGGATTGGCATCCTTCCCACCAGCAAGCGCCACATATTTTATATTAATTTAATTTAACTTATCTCATTGCTTTGTATGTAAATTTAAGTGTCTCATTTTTATTTACTTATTCATATTTTTATTGCTAGCGCCCCATTTCTATATATTTATATATATTTATTTTTATCGAAAAATGTGACTACTGTCCAGAGCAGATTTTTAACGTGGATGAAACTGGACTTTATTGGAAAAAAATGCCCAAAAGGTCCTACATGCGCAAAGAAGATACAATGCCCGGTGTTAAGGCTTTTAAATACAGGGTCACGTTGTTGGGAGGAAATGTTGCTGGGTTTAAGTTAAAGCCTCTCTTCATCTATCGTTCACAGAAACCAGGTGCATTGAAGCAGGTTAGTAAGCACACACTGCCTGTTTATTATCATGCAAATAGCAAAGCATGTATGACACAAGCTTTATTTGATGACTGGTTCATCAACTGTTTCATACCCTCGGTCAAGTGTTACTGTCAGCAAGAGTGTGTTCCCTTTAAAATTAACCTCCTGTTTGATAATAGGGATGAGCCTGGTTTGCCGAACAGCAAACAATATGCATCGCTCACGGCAGATTTGAAAGCGGCGAAATGCCGTTAAAGTCTATGGGACACTAACATGAAAAACCAAAAGTGCTAATTTTAAAGGCTTATATGCAGGTTATTGTCATAAAATGCCCTTCATGTCTGGTATGGATATTAAGGGGAACCCTGTGACAATTTTTTTTCAAAAATGGCATAGGGGTCCCCCCCCCCAAAATCCATACCAGGCCCTTCAGGTCTGGTATGGATTTTAAGGGGAACCCCAAGCCAAAATGTTAAAAAAAATGGCATAGGGGCACCCCAAAATCCATACCAGACCCTTATCTGAGCACGCAACCTGGCAGGCCGCAGGAAAAGGGGGGAACAAGAGAGCGCCCCCCTCCTGAACCATACCAGGCCACATGAACTAAACATAGGGAGGATGCTTTGGGGTCCCCCCAAAGCACCTTGTCCCCATGTTGATGGGTACAAGGGCCTCATCCCCACAACCCTTGCCTGGTGGTTGTGGGGGTCTACCGCCTGGGATCTTATCAGAATCTGGAACCCCCCATGTGAATGGGTATCGGGTACACTGTACCCCTACAAATTCACCAAAAAAAGTGTCAAAATGTTAAAAATGACAGTCAACAATTTGGGACAAGTCCTTTATTTTTTTTTAAATTCACCAGCCCAACGCAAGCCGCGAGGCCTGAAGAATAGATTCTCTCATGGCGTCTATTGCAAAACATAATGCTGCTGGTAGTTCGGCTAAATCCTGGGCCTGCTGATCAGGGATAACCTTGAGCACCTGTTTAAACTGGTCTCTCAAGTATTGAAATACACCAATTGCTGCCAGCGCAGGCTGAGTCACTGAACATGCCAGAGAAAAAGTGTTTTTAATAGGAATTCCAACTTTTTGTCCATTGGATCCCTAAGCATTTGAGCATTGTCTACCGAACAAGTCAAACTTTTATTCACAGAGGATATAGCAGTGTCAATTGCTGGTATCTCCCACTTCTCCTCCATAGGATAAAGTGTTGAAAACTTTTTAGAAGGAAAAAAAAGGGCATGCACGGCTTGAGGAGGCTTTAGCGAACCCAAACAAGAAGTGGACTTATCAACCAACTCAGTTAAGGGTAGAAAAAATGTGGAATGGACCATCTCAGTAAGAGATTGCACCAACAATCTATCAGATTGTGAAGCTGATCCTTCCGCATTTGACCCCTCAGAAGAGGAGACATAAGCCTCGTCATGGTTTCCTGAAGGAAATTCATTTTCCCCCACCCCGAGATCTTCAGTTTGAGGGTCCTGGGTAATGGAAGGGGAACTGTTGCATTTTGTACCACACTGGGATGTGATTACAGCCGCTTCCAAACCTATCATGGCTGCAGAATAAACTTCTTCAGTAATATAGACAGGGGCTGCAGTGTTGGAAACAGTTGCAACACTTGATGGCTCACTCTGACCAGCCACCTCAGATCTCTCAGGGGAGGCTGCCATTGTAGAGATGAGTTTAGGCTTTCTAAGAGTTTGAAGGAGTCCCTCTTGAGCCCTTTTTTGGGGTGTTTCTACCTCCTCTTCTGGCCAGATGCACAAATGCAAAGGTACTACCAGAAGAATTTGCTCCCAATGCTTGAGCAAATAGTCCAGCAACTGCCACTGCTATTAATGCTCAGCCTGGTTCTTTAGTAAATGTGCCAAGGGAATGCCTGTGTCACCACTTACATGTCCCCTTTTTGCTCTTGTGTCTCTCCGACAGCTTGCAGCCAGCATAATGGAGCTTTTTGAGTGTACTCCCGCACTGGACGTCGCTGCGCGGCAATGCTGTGCTATGCCACGCCCCCTCCATATACCACTCCCTCCCCCTCCTCTTTTATTTTAAAATACCGCATTTCCCGTGGGCCTCGGATCCGTCGGGATCTGCGCGTGTGTGTGTGTGTGGGGGGGGGGGGGGGGAGGCTGACAAACCGCAGTGCAGGCGGTGGAAAAACAGAGCAGCATCTGCCGATCGTTTCTGGCTTCCCCCTCTACCAGAGCGAGGGGGAGAGCTTCTCCAGGTGGGGGATGTTTTTAGGAAAAAATTCCCCCCAACACCTTACCGGAGGCCTTGGACTACTCACCGGTGGGAAGTCTGCATCTTCTGCTGATTACAGAGTGATCTAAGGAAAGCATGAAAGGTACTTACTCTATACACCTCTCAGTGGTTACTTTTAGGCATGACAACACTTACATTTTAAAGGAGACAATTCATAAGAGAATTTAAAATTCCTTAGAAATCTCCACTTACCTTTCCCGCCGCAGGGATTCTGTGGTAAAACCAACAGACCCAATCTTCACGGTGGTCTCCGTTAAAAAAACTTTCAGGAACCGGGGCCCCTTTTTATCAGGGATACACACTGCTGGTCCAGTAAAGCACCCCACCAGGAAAACTTTATAGCTAAAAAACCAAAGCACTGGGTCCTGGGGTCCTAAACCTCATTTCTTCTGCCACGAGGCCCGGGTACCATTCAATTCGGCCTGAAAAGACAGTTTGAATGGATCTGGTTGCATAGCCTGCCTCTGCAAGGAATTTTCCAGTGGAGCTCAGCATAGCACATCTTAACTCGTGACCAACACCTAAGACACTGGCGAAAAAACTGAGGTACTCCAAGTAGTGGGAGGAGTTATATAGGGAGTGGACTTCTTGTCTTAGGGTGTGCCAGTGTCCATCAGCTGAAGGTGGCCTATAACCCACAGTAAATACTATGGCTCTGTGTCCCGTGATGTACGATAAAGAAATGTCATTTTGCTGTGGTACTGTTATAAACACGGGAAAGGAATATTTCATTTTTATTGTTTCACTTTAAGCATTATTAAAATCACTGCTCCTGAAAAAACTGACATTTTTAAAAATTTTGTTTGCATTGATACATGTCCCCTGGGGCAGGATCTGGTTCTCCAGACACTTTTTATGGTAATAACTTGCATATAAGCCTTTAAAATTAGCACTTTTGATTTTTTCATGTTCGTGTCCCATAGACTTTAACAGTGTTTGAGTGTTCATACAAATGTTTTGCCTGTTCGCAAGTTCTGGTGTGAACTAAACCGGGGGGTGTTCAGCTCATCTCTAATTGATAATGCCCCAGGCCACCCCCAGCATCTGGATGACCTACATCCAGACATAAAGATTGTGTATCTGCCTAAAAACACAACTTTTATCCTACAACCCATGGATCAGGGTAAAATAGCAACATTCAAGGCCTACTATTTGCACACCACCTTTTCCAAAGCTGTAGCAGCAACTAAAAATGATGAAGTTACCCTTCGTGATTTTTGGAAAGCTTACAACATTTTACACTGCATAAAAAACATTGCATCAGCTTGGGAGGGAGTAACAGAAAAGTGTATGCAGGGTATATGGAAAAAATGTGCTTAATGGACAATAGTGAAGGGTTTAATAGAATAACAAACATTATTTTATTAAACTGAGAGTTCTAAAAACCTGCAGACCGTTCACTATAATAGGCGTAAGGTGCACCAAGATGGTACCGCCTCAGACGACGTCCT
Source organism: Lithobates sylvaticus (assembly GCA_028564925.1). NCBI lineage: Eukaryota > Metazoa > Chordata > Amphibia > Anura > Ranidae > Lithobates > Lithobates sylvaticus. Next base: position 159,277,294 of record CM053032.1, read on the forward strand.
ATGACAAAACGTGTAAGGCGGAGCTTGGTACACACTTACGTAATTTCTGGTTGCAGAGTTCCCGCCCGTGGAACGCACGCCATTCGGGAGCTCATGTTTTGCAACCAAAGCACGCTAGCTTTGTACTTGACTGAGTCTTTTTGGATATTATGTTTTTAAACTTTGAAATATAACTTTTTAATAAACAACCATCCAGATTTACACTGAGTTCTCGTTTGTTTGGTTTATGAGTATACTATGTGTTTTTGCCATGGAAGAAACAAGCATTACAGTGAATGAGACCCACCCCAGGAGGGGGTTGAGGGATCAGAATACCCCAGTGCCAAGGTGGAGGTGCCATTCTGGATACAGCCAGTACACTCAGTATACGTGTCTTACCCCTGCAGGGGTGTTAGAATCTGGTGAGTGGAGAACTGAAGGGGAGCATGGAAGTCACTTGATTCTCTGCACACTGGTGGATAAATGCAGGCATGAGTCACCTTGGACAAGCACAAGTTTTAGTTAATTTTTTTTTAATACAATAATTAATTCACCATCAATTCATTATACATGAATTTGCACAAGTATGTATTTTCAGGAATGAATATCGCCTGTACTTGATGATTTGATGAGATTATCATCCCTTTTTGCACGAACACTTCAGAAGTAGGTGTTGGATATAAATCTTCAAAAAGCACAAAGAAGAGAGCTATACTAGCACATTACCCAATATAGGTCACAGGTTAAACACACACCTTTAAATTTCTCTTGTAAAAGTGACCCATTGGGTAATCACCTTTTAGGTGATGGGAATAGGCACCAGTTACTCATTTGCATACTCACCTGGGAGGAGTGACACACTGTGGGGAGTCGCCCTTCAGGTGACGGGACACGCTATCAACAGCAACTAAATACCTACCTATTGTGCACTCACTTGGATGAGTGATTCATTGGAGAGTATTACTCTTCAGGTGATAGGCAGCACCATTCCCCCTGCTACACACACAATGACCCATTTTTGTATGTGAAAACAATTTACAGCAATGAAAAGCACGACAACACAAAAAAAAATTAGCATATGTTCAAAATGTCTGATGTTGTGCCATGTAGTGTGAATGGGGTCTGTAAGGTAGTTTTAAAGGGCCACCTCCAGAATATCTATAACTTCCAGAGACTGCTATAAAGAACTCTGTGGGAAGCTACTGCACAAACAAGATGCCCTGAAATCCAAATTTACATGATTAGTTTCAAAAAGTTAAATAAAATGTTCTAAAAAGCTTTGCAATTGCAGTTTGTTTTCCCTCTGTGCTGTATGCCACATAGGGCATTGTAACAAAATCGTAAAAGTCTAACTATACAGATATACAATACATTTAAATCACGGCCATTTAATTTTTTTTTTTTTTTTTTTACACGTAGCCATTAAATCTTTTTAGATCTGTCAACTTGTTGTTCTTCCACAAGGGCATAGCTACCATACTCAGAACTAAAATGTATTTCAAAATTACTGTCTCTAAAAAACAGTGGATGTCCAGGAGATATATTCCCAGAACCCTTTTATTTTATTACATGCTGGCATTTTTGAAATATATATTTTCCTAACAGACTCCATGGCAGCCTACGTATGGGTTAATGCCGCCTCTCATACCTCATAGGACCCCACTCCCATAAATCTTTGCACCTAACCAGATACTGTGTTCCTTTTTTGTCCTCCTCCTTAAGGACCAAAGGGGTAGTTCTTACCTGAAGGAGTCGTGAATCCGGGTCTGGATCCTGTTCGCCATTCGCACGCATGATGAAGTTCTGGTGTCTGGAGTCCAACAGCCCAGCTACTAGCAGGGTGGACATGGGTATGAAGAGCGATGCCACGAAGAGCTTACTATACAGCCACTGGCTGGCAAGCGGCAGTATGGCCATTCGTCCCAGCTACTAGCCGGAGGCCTTTTCCCTGAAATGATCCCCGGTGACGTGCCTGTGGATGGGAGCCAGGTTGGATGGTCGACGTGCTGGAATGGTAATGTATGGCAGCCTGTTTGTGTTTGCTGTCTGTGCTGGTTTTCGTGTGGGTATGGCGGCTGGAGCGCATCTGCGTTCCAGATCGGCGCTTTTTCCTGTACTGCGCAGCCGCATAGTCTCGATTGAGATTGAGGCTTGGTCGGCGCCTGCGCAGTGCAGACGAGTGACGGCGTTTGCGCATGCGCACGAGCGCAGTGTGGGTGACGCTGACGGCGTCATGACGTCATCCATGCGGCAGATTTAAATGCCTGTCAGATTTGAACAGGCTTGCTGCTGCATCTATTAGGAAAATATCTGACACTGCTGCTCTGCTTTACGGAGGTAAGAGGCTTAAATGCCTTATCCCCTATTTGTATTTCTTTACTGGCTTGATGTAATAGCATTGATGCATTTGGGGGATTGAGTGTAATTCATTTATTATTTCATTTTTAATTATTCATTTTATTATTTTCTATGGGTGTTGTTGCAGCCTGTCTGTATTTTGTTAATATGGATGTTTTGCCGCCCCTTGTGGCCAGCCCTTAAGGTAGGATGGAATGTTTGTTCCTTTCTGCCTGTTTTTGGGTTGGCATCGGGAGCCTCAGTCCTCATGAGGTTGGACAATACGACGGCAGTGTCGTATATCAAAAGACAAGGGGGCACTCGCAGTCTCTCCCTTCTGAAAGAAGTGAGTCCAATCATGTCCTGGGCTCAGGCGAACTTGATGGACCTGACAGCAGTGTATCTTCCTGGGATCCAAAATGTCCAGGCAAACTTCCTTTCAAGAACCTCCTTGGACAACAACGAGTGGTCTCTCCACACGGTAGTTTTCAAATGGATCCTGTCATTGGGAATGACTCCGGAGGTGGACCTGTTTGCATCTCCCTGCAATGCCAAATTGAGGAAATATTATACAAGGTATCGCTGTCCCCAGACCATCGGAGTGGATGTTCTCACGGATCAGTGGTAATTCCACAAGGCATATGCCTTTCCTCCAGTCCCGATCATTTTTTGGTTCCTTTCAAGACTCAGACAGGAGACGGCAGAAATAGTGGCAATCATTCCATACTGGCCCAACAGGCCATGGTTTCCTCTCTTTTTGCAATTGAGTTACCAGGACCCAGTTCCGCTCCCCTCAAGATTGGATCTTCTACTACAAGGAACATCTCTTCACTCGTGCCCATCCCATCTCCATCTGAACGCCTGGTGGTTGAGAGGAAGAGGCTGGAGGCATTAGGATGCCCAAGTTCAGCAATTGCTACCCTGTTGAATGCTAGAAGACAGGGTACGAATAAAGTTTACCAGAGAATCTGGTCTAAATTTATGGACTATGTCCCTCTTCTGGGGGTTCCTGCAACAATCCGGAAATAAAGGATGTTTTGGGATTTCTCCAGTCAGGTCTGGATCTGCCTCTGTCTGTGAGCTCTCGGCGGGTCCAAGTTTCGGCAATATCTGCTTTTACTGGTGTTTCCTGGGCAAGACATCCTCTTACCAGACAATTTTTCAGAGGTGCATCAAGACTTAGGCCCCAGAGAAAGCCAAGGTTCTCCAAAATGGATCTTCCCCTTGTTCTGGATTTCTTCTCAGAAGAATCTTTTCAATGGAAGGATGAACTATCTATGAAGGACATTTCCCTTAAAACAGCCTTTCTAGTAGCCATAAAATCGGCTAAGTTGGATTGTCCAAGCTATCCAAAGGGCATATATGGCTAAGGGGCTGGCTCCTCCGGAGACCGTGACTGCTCATACTACCAGGGGTATGTCGACATCATGGGTAGCCTCCCGACACGTATCGGTGGAAGTGATCTGCAAAGCAGCTTCTTGGTCATCAATAAACACTTTCATGAGGCACTATTGTGTTGAGCCGGCGGCTCTTTCCTCTGTTAATTTTGGTTTAAATGTTTTATCTGTTTGAATGGTGCCAATTAAACCTTTTTTGGTTGAACCAGCATTTTTTGCCCACCCGAGTCTGTATGACTAGTTATTTCCCATACGTAGGCTGCCATGGAGTCTGTCAGGAAAACGGAAAATTTATATCCAATACTTACCGTAATTTTCCTTTCCTGATGGACTCCATTGCAGCAGGAGTTTCCCTCCCATTTGCTGGAGTAGGCTAAGTTATGGAACACTGTATCTGGTTAGGTGCAAAGATTTATGGGAGTGGGGTCCTATGAGGTATGAGAGGCGGGATTTACCCATACGTAGACTGCCATGGAGTCCATCAGGAAAGGAAAATTACGGTAAGTATTTGATATAAATTTTTCGTTTTATATTCTTAAAGAGTCAAACTCCATAATAAAGAATACTAGTATTTACTATGTTTCATTTATTAACACGTGTGTCACTTTCAGGTCCTATAAATATATAATAGACAGCACTTTCTCCACCTAATGTAGTGCTAAAAACCAATGCTATAATCCTCTGTATTTATAACCAAACCATATCGATAACATAAACCAACTTATGCTTGTAACTCAATGTATAAATTAAATCAATGAATGGTGAAAAAAATGGCATATAAAGTGCATACATTAATAACTAACATCCAATCTATGTAGTGAATTTATCCGATGTTCAGTAAAAAATTATGCAAACTTTAAAGTGACACTAATCATAAAGTGATGGTTGTGCAAAACAAAGTCTTTTCTTTAAAAAAAAGTGCTGTTGTGCTCCGTACACCAATGATATCTGTGCATCCACCTTGTGGGGGACTGTGAGTACTCTGCACTCACCAGATTTGTTGGACTCCTTTACCATATTGAAAAGGAAGTCTGTTGTGCTTGTAGGTCTTTAGGGGGACCTATCCCACTATGTTGTCCTCTGGTTACTCCCGCTGGTGTGGGTTACCTCCGATGGTGACTCAAGAGCTCCAGGGCCAAATAATGCAGGTGTGCAATATATGGAGAGAAAAACTCCTCATAGTATAAAATCCTCAAATGTTTTAAGGATTGGCATCATACATGGTAAGAATCCATAAAAATCCATAAAAATATTGTTACTATAAACAGACTGAAAGTTACACTAAGCATAAAAAATAGCTCTGTACATATGTCGGTAGTGGTCGCTGCCTATGGAATGGCATGCGTTCCACTAGCTGGGCCAGTGGTGACTTATAGGAAGTTCAGCTTAATTAAGTTTATGTTACCGATACGGTTTGGTTATAAACACGGAGCATTGTAGAATTCGATAATAATTGTAGAAAACGATATACCACTACAGCCTATATATATTATATCATCTATGTATTAACTTTGTCTAGTCTCTGTAGATTAGTCAGTCTGTTAAAACTATGAGCGCATGCTACTGTTAGTATCACAATGATACATTTAGTTATGAAACCAAACACACGGCTTAAGAATAATCAAATCTTATTTATTTCCCAAGGAAATAAGAAAGCTAACGTGTATTAAAAGGGGGTTACAAAATTACATAACATACAGCAAGGCTACAATACAATGATATACTATACAGTTAAAATACAATATAATGGTCTACTTAACACATGTCCTCGTGACTGGCCTCTCGATGGAGAAAGAGAATCAGTTGTGTGTGCAAACCCTTTTTGTCAAACACACCTCAATCACAGCACCTCCCATTGCCCGCCCACCTACTTCCTTGGTAGTCGCCTTCATTTATTCTGATCGTACTGCCACAAGTGGTCTCTGGGGGGCAGTATCTGTCCAGAATTGCACTTAATCCGACTGCTGTCTAATCTTGGAATTGCGATCTCTGGTAGCCCATAATTAGTCTTTGTGTCGCACAGACAGATTGGAGCCGCCATTCATCACGTACAATAGCCCTAGCCTCATGACAGTATGAGGTGTAACTGGCTACATTCCAGTAAAAGGGGGGGGGGGGGTGCATCTTGTTATCCAGGAGACTGTCCATGTATGGATGTACGGATCCCAGTATATTGAATCCAACATATGCCGATTTGCACCTAAACAGGCGCATAACACCCTTCTTCAGACCCAGCTCCTATTGAACAGTCCATAACTGTTTCCTCCCTGACATGCGTTTCCAAACCAGTACCCATAGAACAGTCCTTGACTTTCTTAACGCGCTGTGGTTTTCAACCTGCGCAGCAACAGCTCCTATGGAACAGTCCATAATGGTCTTATCGTGTTATGCTTTCCAACACGTGCCGCTTTGCCACTAAGTGACACACCACCATCCTTCTTCAGTGACAGCTTCCATGTCACCCTTCTGTGTCTTTGGTATCTTCTCCTTTCTGGTATCTTCAGGACGAGATGCAGTACAGGCAAGGGGTGCTCATTCACTCACCATTCACCATCACACATTCAGGGTAACACATCACCCAGCTTTCCAACACAGAGTCTCGAGGAGGGCCTTTCGCCCATGTTACTAGCCTAAAATACACCTTTATCACACTACACCATAACATAAATCAACCCACTACCATAATATATACATATATACATATGACCCCTCAACTTGCGTATCCCGCTCCCAACCTCCTATAACTCTTTGCTGAAAATACGGGTCGGGATTAGGCAGGTTTGTTCACAATGGCCTTCCCTACCGCAATTCCGGCACGTCAGTGGTATTTCAGGGCTCTGAGCTGGCAGCAAAGCCTCTACCGTATATGAAGAGACCTTACCGTCAATTCGTCCCTCCACTTGCATAGATAGATGCGAGACCTTCCTATATAAATGTCTAGTCCAACAACACATACCAATTTGAACCAATGACGAAACTGCAGCAATAATGAGTAATACCACAACGGGATGTATCAAATAATTCAAAATGCTGTTGGCCTTACTGGAATGTCCAAATATTACCTCCCACCAAGACCCTCCCACATCATTTTCTAATTGATGCACTACCTCCTTTATTTCATTTTGATTATGGTATATGGCTATAGTAGCATTAGCTCTCTCTTGCTGCAGCATCTTCATAAGGCTCTCATCTCTATCCCAATCTGCTAACCACTCCTGTATCTTCCTTCCCATACCAAGGTTCAGGGCTCTCAGATTAACAGGGAGGTTCTGGTTGACATCCACAGACAGATTGGCAATATGCGGTATCACATAATTCCATTCCTGTGTCTGGATTTCAGAGACACCGCCAAAGGTACACCACGCTCCTCTTGCTATTGTCAGGTTCACAGAACATCCTATTTCCATGACTAATGTTACATTAGTATCCTTTAGGACAAAGAAACAAACTCTCCCATGTCCCAAATAATACACCGGTGTTCCCTTCCCGGCAATGTTCTCCCCATCCAGCACACAGAGTGACGCATCCTCCCAACATTTCTCATTTACTACCGTGTATTGGCCTGGCATACAAAGGATGTCATGGTCATGCCTCCGACAGAGGGAAATATCAACCTGCCTCCAGCTCCCATTCTCTCTGATCACATGTGGGTAATTTAGCCTCAGATGCAACAAAGTAGAATCCCCAGTCAGTAAGCCCATTGATATCACCGAATACACAGATTGAGTCTGCACTTCTGTATATGGGATCAACGAGGAAGCGTAACATCTCTCATAATCCAAATTCGTACATCCCATCCAGGCATTTGACCACCAACTTGGATTAGTGTAAGAGATGTGCTTTGGTAAAATCTTACTGAGCTGTGATGCTAATTCATAAGGCCACTTCCCCCCATACAGGGACTGTACAATCAGTTTGATGTTGGTTGATAGTTCCGCCTGTCCCTGTGTGCATGCCAGAGCCCATGACATATTTTTGCCCTGTATCACCACATTATCCACCAACCTCTTAAAATGGCGTATAAAATCTTGAGCTACTTTTACCTGGGTATTTATGTGACGTTGTTGAATATTATCAAGAATGTCATTAATCTCTCTCTGAGCAACAAAGCCCCGTTTACTGTCTGAAGCTATGGCTGAGAGTTTGTTCCTCAGGAGATCGATGTCCACTCCATTAACAACACCCATCCCAGTTCCTATTCCCCCTAATATAGTGCTGAATACATCCCTCCTCTTTCGGTTACTCCTCAGAAATAAGCGTCCTGCATGGACCTCATTCTGTGTCCGCCCATCTCTGGGAGAAAGCCATTGATATACTGACCGTACTTGATTTAGTGTATATTCAGCACATATAGGGTAATAGGATTTTACCAACCATTGCGAGACATTGAAGTGCCATGTGGTGAAAGCATACTGTACCCTGGTAGCCAGCGTTTGTGACGAGCTTAGATCTATTTGTAGTGGTTCCCCCTTCTCTAACGGAGTATGTTCCTGTGTGTAGCCACTGGCATCACCTATGCAGGGTTTTAACCTCTCCGGTGAGACATCAACCAGGCGTATCTCCCCCAGGTCCATCTCTGGTGTCCCACATGTCCAGTAACCAAGAGCTTCTCTGTAGGACTGATAGGACCGAGATACTGCCCCCACAAGGAAATTTTCACCCCATTGATGTGTCATCTGGAGCTCCCTAGTTTGGCCAACAGACACCTTACTATGCCTAAGTGTCAGCCTCCTGGGTCTCTGCGCCCTATTACTTTGGTCATGCCAATATATGCCACACATAAAAACATACTTCCCTTCCTTCAATTCTTCACCAAAACCCCATATCCCACGTCCCTTGCTTCCCAAGGTTTGGATAGATTGGATTGTTTTCCTAACCAATAACCAGTTTCATTCATATATATAGTTACATCTACAAACGGCTGGAGAGATTCCGGTATGATATTTTGCAAGTTTTGCTTATACGCACGTCCTTGCGATGTTGAGTTAGGATTAAATCGTCCAAAAGCAAAAGAAACTTTGTATTGCAAATTGCCATGGTGACCCCATTGGTACGTGTCCGGTAATTTAGGATTCTCTGATATAATCCTGACCTTTCTCCTTCTTTCATCTCCCCCCTGCATCCCCTTCTGGCCTAACAAGTCCAACATTGATGATATAATTGAAGTGGATGCATGGTTTTCCTCAGGATTTTCCCTTTCCACATCATCCCCTGAATATTCGTCAGAATCAATTTGAGATGTTACATGGCTCAGATGGATCGCCAACACGACAAGTATGATCCTTCCATCCATTCTCCAGAGACTTTGCCAATCTTTGCTCCACCAGGACTCTGGAAAACAAGAACAAGAGCGGAATCAATTCTTATCAGCAATACCTTTTACATTGATCAGCATGAACCCATTTCTCTATCTCCCTCTTTTTCATGCCCTTTGCACCCTTGTTATCTACGAGCCGCTTTACTTTGACCACCTGATCACTAAGGGTCATAGTGACTGTGAACGGTCCCGTCCAGTTTGCGTCCCATGAAGACTTGGAAACAAAGTTCTTTACCATAACCCTGTCTCCAATCTTCAAGCTAACGGGAGGCCTTAAAGGCTGCTCCTTCTCTTTAGGTGCCATGTTACTTGCAGCAAATTGCAAATACCTCTGTACCTGTTCTTGCAGCTGGACCAGAAATCGGTCCCTTTCAGCACTCTCTCTCAAGGGGGTACTAAGTATTGGGTCTGCTGGATGGCTGAGGTTCATCATTCTCCCCGTCATTAACTGATATGGGGTTAATGATGTACCTTTCGCTGTAGATCCTCGTACGGCCATCAGGATTGAAGGCAGATGAATCAGCCAGTTCTTTCCTGATTGCAGTACCATCTTTTTAAGCCTCTCTTTCAGTGTTCGATTCATCCTCTCAACCATCCCCGCCGATTGTGGATGGTATGGAACATGGAATCTCTGTTCTACTCCCAGCAGCTCACAAATATTTTTCATGACCCTGCCGGTAAAGTGAGTCCCCCTATCGGACTCCAGGACTTTGGGGAACCCCCATCTTGAAAAGACTTCGGTCCACAAAGCTCTAGCCGTGGCAGTAGCAGAGTCCTTTCTTAGGGGCAGACCCTCTACCCATTTTGAAAAGACGTCCACCACCACGAGTAGATACCTGTATCCCCCAGGGGCACTCTGTAACGGACCAACAAAGTCAATCTGTAGGTTTTCCCAGGGTCCATTGGCTACCGGTACCCTTGCTAATATTGGCTTCTGTCCCTTTGGCCTAGGGTTCATTTGTGCACATATTAAGCATTCCTGCACTACCTGTGAGATTGTGTTTCCCATTGTCTCCCACCAGTATCTAGCTTGCACAAACTTCAAGGTACCCTGAACACCCATGTGGCCTGTTAACCTGTGATTTTCCAGGGCTAAATCTTTTTGATGCTGGGAGGGCACTACAAACCTTCGTCCTTCTGAAGTTTCTTTTAACAGTAGATCGTCTTCTAATACATAATTTTGGGGAGCATCTGCCGCTTTTGTTCTAAGCTGCTTTTTGATTGAGCTCAAGGCCTCATCCTTATTTTGTTCACCTGCTAAGCATGGGGTAGGCATCCTTAGCACCGGCAGGAGTTCATGTGAACCTGCTTTCACCTCCTGCTCCTCAGAATTATGTTCCTCCCAGGCCTGCCTCCCTTCAGTATCATAGGGTGTCCATTTGGCCCCTATCAGGGCTGCCTCCTTTGCCAGCTCATCTGCCTTGTTGTTGCCCACAGTAACCTCCTCTCCACCTCTTTGGTGTGCTCTCACCTTAATGATAGCCACTCTCTGAGGTTCCACATTTGCTCTTTCCCATATATCTCTTAGCACCGCACTATGTACCAAGTCCTTCCCAGAGGCATCACTGAAGCCCCTTGACTGCCACAAAGGCATGTATTCAGTCAGAGACCTTGTTACATAGGCGCTGTCAGAGAATATGGTTATGGGACCTGAACTGAAATGAGTGATGGCCTCTCTCACTGCCTCCAGTTCAGCTCTTTGGGCAGAAAAGCTTCGAGGGCATTTGGTCATGATTTTCTCATTGGTCTGGGGGCACCACAGGGCATACCCTGTGTGAAAACTTCCTTCATCCCAGTACCTTGATCCATCCACCCAGATTTTAAGGTCTCCATTACCTGATGCTAACCTAAATACCTCCTGTGTTCTGGTCCGATGTACTTCCCCACAGTCATGCTGCTCCCCCTCATATTGCATCAATTGTGGGAGAGTGTAGGTGGCATTGTGGGTCACAGCCAGATTCCTGGGTGTTAAATCCACTAGCCATCTGGCTACCCTTTGGGAGGATACTCCACTGAGGGTACGTTCCAAAAGCATTTTAATTGGAGAATGGGGTGTCTGCAGAATGATTTTACCAAACCCCACAACATGCTCTGTGGCGAGAACCGCCCAGTGCGCTGCCAAAAGGTTCCTGACACATTCATCAAATCCCCTCTCTACCGGGCTTAGTACCCTGGACCAGTATCCCACAGGTACCCATTTGCCCTGCCTCTCCTGCAGCAACACCGCTGTTATTGCTACTGCAGAGGCATACACTTGTAGTGCAAAGGGCAAATCGGCATTCGGATTGCTCAAGGCCGGGGCCTGCATCAGACTCACCTTTAGCTTGGTGAAAGCTTGTTCATGCTCTCCCAACCAGTCTAAGGGGTCTGTTTCCTTCTTGTCTCCTTTTAGAAAGTCATACAGGGGTCTTGCCTTTTCTGCAAAGCCTTCAATGAAGTCCCTGCAGAAACCGACCATTCCCAGGAATTGTCTCAGCGCAGTTTTAGTGATTGGTCTTGGTAATTTCCTGATAGTTTCACATTTGTTTGGATCTGGAGTTCTTCCCCCCTGTGAAACTATCACACCCAAGAAACATACTGAATCCTTCATCAATTGTGCCTTTTTGGGGTTTAATTTCAGACCTGCATTCTCAATTAGTGTCAGGAGTTCCTCCAGCAGAGCATAATGCTGCTCTTTTGTCTCTGTTTGAAGCAAAATGTCGTCCACATACTGAATGATGCATTCTGGCTCAGAAAATGTCTTCAGAATGTCCACCATACAGATGTGGAAGTATGTAGAGCTGGATTTGAACCCCTGAGCCAAACGACAGAATGCATATTGTTTTCCCTGAAACGTAAAGGCTAGCTTGTATTGGCTATCCTCATGCACGGGAATTGAAAAATAGCCATTTGATATGTCAATTGATGAGTACACCTTTGCTGAAGGCTTCAGTGCTGTCATCATGTCTGGCATTTTAGCAACTACATTTGTAATAGATGGGGTGCATCTGTTTAGCGCACGGAAATCTACAGTGGGCCTCCACCCCCCCTCCTTCTTCACTGGCCAGAGGGCTGCATTTGTTTTAGATTGGCACTCTTTGATTACATTTTGTGCCAACAAATTCCTCACTGTGCTCTCTATGTATGGGATAGATTCGGGCGGAATTTTATACTGACGCTGAGGTGGCGGATCAGGGCCCTCAATTTTAACAATCATGTTTGAAACTCTACCACATTGCGCTTTAGACGTTGCCCACACTTTGTTATGTTGCCACAAGATTTTAGCCAATATTTGGTCCTCTGTTTTCAATATTGCCTGCGGGTCAAGGATTTCATCGGTTTTAACTGATGCAACCTCACAGCTGTCCATGACCATGTGTGCCTTGCCTTTGTATCTAGACCCTTTCCACAGTACCCAATTACATAGATCAAGAATCAGTCCATGTGCTCCCATGACATCAGAGCCCAAAATAGTGCCCTCGTGCGTTGGGGAAAGAAACAAACTGTGTTCCACACATAACCTCTCTATTTCTATGTTCACAGGTATTGATTGCTCAGAAGGTACTAGTTGTCCCCCGAATCCTCTAAGGAAAATTTGTCTCCCAGCAGGATCCTTTTGAAGTTCAATATTTGTTATGCTGACAGCCGCCCCCGTATCCAAAAGTACATTTGTGCGATGGCCCCCTATCGCCCCTCGGATACGTGGTCTGCCGCTTTTGTCCCTATCCAGTTGACATACTAGGGACAACACCGGGGCCTGACATCCCTATGGTTTAAAATAAGGATTGGTTGGGGGAGGGATTTTATATTCCTCGTGGTTTTCTTTAAACCCTTTTCCTAACCTTTGCAATTCCCTCAAAAGTGGACCATATAATGTAGCATCAGGTGCCTCGTTCGGCTCCGTTGCCACCTTATCTGGTCCAGGTTTTCGCTGTTCCTTCTTATGCCAAGGCTTCTTCTCACCCATGCTCCTCCTAGGCAATTTACAGTCCTTGATTACATGGCCTGTATTCCCACATCTATAACACCTGCCTGTAAATCTCACTGTACCTTCGCTTTTAACTATCTCCGCAACTCTTTTGTGGGGCCTATTGTCTTGATCTGTCTCCCGAACCCAGTCCCTTAATATGTTTATAAAGGTCTGGTACGAGGTGGCGTTCCTCAGTGCAATTCTGGTATGGTAATCAATACATATGCACTTATTAGCCATAGAACACAGAAAACTACTATCATCAGGAGACATATCAGGACAATTATATGTGGCTTTATAAATGGAGAAGTATTCACTGCAAAAAAGTATTGGATCAATTCCCCTCCTAAATTTTGTATTTTCTAGGGCGTCTGAACCCCTAGTATCTCTTCCTCCCATTATGCGCTGCATTTCCCTCATTCTATCTGCCGAGTTCCCCCAATTTGAGTTTAACTCGGGAGATAGACCTCTATGATTCCCAACTGGTGGTTGCAGTTTTTCACACAGTTGCAATGGAAGCCATGCGCGGAGGAGTGCGCATGCATCCCTATTGTTCAAAATGTACTGTGTCACTACAGCCTCCAGCCTGTTCGAGAGACTAATGGGTGAAGCGCTAGTGTCAAACTTTCCCAAAATCTGGCACAGATTTGTGCGATCTTGTATGGAGAGTGTTGTGGTTTGGGTGCTACCCTCCCTTTTTATAATTCCTAATCCTTGCCCAGTCCTGTCTAGCACAGGAGTGAAGAGAGAAGAACTTTGATTTGGGGGATCTTCAGGACTGTCAGCCGCACATACTGGTTGCTGTTCGATCGGCATCCTTTCTCTTTGCTCCTGTGTCACACTTGAATGTGTGTCCTTGTTAGCACAGCAATGGCTTTGCACATTCTCCATTGCCCATGCTCTCAAAGACACAATGGTATTATCTTTTTGGGCTAGCTGAATTTTACATTCCTGTAACTCTGTCTTAAGTTTTTCTATCGCATTTTCATTCCCAGCCTCTTTATTTTCTAGCGCTGCGATAGACTGTTCTCTCAACATACATGATTCCTTCCATTCATCCAATCCCTGTTCTAACAAACCATTCTCAGTCACCAATTGTTCAATCTCATACCTCATGTCATCACACTCACAAACATTTGCGTCCGCATTCGCAGCTATAGCTGAAATATCCTTACTCACATTTTCTATCTGTCCTATTAATTCTGATCTCTCCTTATACCATTCAAACTCCTTCCGTTCAGAAATATCTCTCATTTTTACTAGCATGCTCACCAAATTTGCTAATCTCTGTTTCCTGCCTTTTTTTGAATTTTTTTTTAAACGTTATGGCATCATTATAAGTATTGCATTGTTTCAACAAGTCACAAAACTGATGTGTTAATGCATTTGGAGACACTAAACTATCAAATTGAATCGACGCATTTTTACTAAGAAACTCTTCAAGGATATCCATTGACATGCTAATCTGCAACTAGCTACACTGAACAGTTGCTTAGACAATACACACACAGATGAACAAACAGATAAGCAACCCCCACAGAGACTCAGATAAAAGCTGTTCAAAGTCTAGTTTTTCACCTGTAGTTCCACACAGAAGACCAAAAACAAAACACAAACAAAAAAAAAAAAAATACAAAAAAACAGTTTAAACTACGAACTTTTCCAGAAAAGACACTCTTAATGCTGTCCTCTCTTAAATTGCAGGCCACATTGAACTCCTATTGGAACAGAGAGCTATTTCACACTCACGTGGGTAAAAAAAAAAAAAAAAAAAATAAAAAAAAAAAAAAAAAATATATATTCCCACTTTTTCCTCAGTGCTGTGTGGTTTGTCCTGTCAATTTATCGATTATATAATATAACCCAAGGGGTGATCATCCCCTTTTACTCGCCAGTCGCAGTGACTGGTTACCTGGCCAAACTTACAAACATTTAACATACATACATATATCAGCCACAGCTCTCACCAGGTTCTACGCGTCCGTTTCACCGATGAGATCTTTCACAGAATTTTCATGACCATCCAAGCGTGGTTTCAGAATTCGCGAGCCAGCGCCAATCTTGTCCACACTAGAGACGATTTTCCGTTCTGGATGTTTGAGGATTTGTGTTAACGAGACTCGAAACAAAGAAAAATGCCTTAGGTTTGTGAATCCAATGCAGAAAAAAAACGATATTCCGTTTGTCCCATCTGGGGTGCCAAATGTAGAATTAGATAATAATTGTAGAAAACGATATACTACTACAATCTATATATTATCTCATCTCTATGCATTAACTTTGTCTAGTCTCTGTAGATTAGTCAGTCTGTTAAAACTATGAGCGCATGCTACTGTTAGTATCACAATGATACATTTAGTTATGAAACCAAACACACGGCTTAAGAATAATCAAATCTTATTTATTTCCCAAGGAAATAAGAAAGCTAACGTGTATTAAAAGGGGGTTACAAAATTACATAACATACAGCAAGGCTACAATACAATGATATACTATACAGTTAAAATACAATATAATGGTCTACTTAACACATGTCCTCGTGGCTGGCCTCTCGATGGAGAAAGAGGGTCAGTTGTGTGTGCAAACCCTTTTTGTCAAACACACCTCAATCACAGCACCTCCCACTGCCCGCCCACCTTCCCAATTGGTAGTCGCCTCCATTTATTCTGATTGTACTGCCACAAGTGGTCTCTGGGGGGCAGTATCTGTCCAGAATTGCACTTAATCCGACTGCTGTCTAATCTTGGAATTTTGATCTCTGGTAGCCCACACCTATTAAATTGGCCTTTGTTTCGCACAGACAGATTGGAGCCGCCATTCATCACGTACAATAGCCTTAGCCTCATGACAATATGAGGTATAACTGGCTACATTCCAACCGTGTGTGGGCTCCATCGGACTTTTTCCGTCGGAATTTGAGATCCTGCTCTCAAATTTTTCGACAACAAAATCCGGACTTTTTCCGATCGTGTGTAGAGAATTCCGACGGACAAAGTGCCACGCATGCTCAGATCAAATTAGGAGACCAAACCTATTGGCTACTAGCCTCTACGTAGTTCCGTCATACGCAACGAACGTCACCACGTTCAGAATGATCGGATTTTCCGACAACTTTGTCCGACCGTGTGTATGCAACACCAGTGTCGGACAAAAACCCAATTGATTTTGTGGTCAGAATTTCTGACCGTGTGTACGGGGCATTATACTTTCAGGTCCTGTTCATACCAGAAAACGTTCCGCGTGCATTACCTACATTGTGTTAAAATTTATTTCCCTTGTGATCTGCATGTGGGTGTCAATGTATTGTTAACATCACCCCAAATGCAGAACACGAATACAGTGCATTTGTGAGCACCAAATTGCACAGTACCACAGTACCATATGATTTGGTGCAGTGCATTTTTAAAAGTAGTGCAAGCACTACTTTTTGCATGGTCCATTGCATTTTGAAGCCCATTCAAATGATGGACTGTCAAAATGCTCCACACACGAACATGTGGGAATCACATAGGTGCACATGTGTTCCCATGAGATGCTGAAGTGAACCCACCCTTACTGTCTTTTTCCATGAATAAAGTTTTCATATCATTTTTAGCTAGCTTTTTACCTCCTTCTGAGCTAAGCAATTCTAGAAAAATGGTTCATTAGTATAGCCGCATGTTGTATGTGATCTTTTGCTTTTCCATTTTTAAAAGCAGCTTGAATGTTTTTGGTCTATGGGTTTCACTGCTACAAATTGTAGTACCAGAAGAATTATTTTATCAAGCTCAATAAATTATTAGTTGTCTAATGACCTTTAAACTTTTAAATGTAACTGTTAACATGAACTTTAAATGTGACCTTTACCCTGAACCTAATACAATCCTTAACCCTCAAGCATAGATTATTCTATCATGGTAACAAAAACTGTATGTCAGTAACCTGCTGTGCACACATGTAACCAGAAGGACATCTACTGTATCATCATTGCTGTGGCTGGCTGTCTGGAACATGGTTAGGTATCTATGGGTTGCTGTATATTGGTTATTGGTAACTCATCCTATGAATGTATCTCTCTTGGCTACCTATGCTCAGTCTTCCTGTGATGGACTTTCTAAATTACACTGCTCTTTGTCTTCTCAGTTTCCCTTGTATGTCCACAAGTATCCTGTCCCTTTTCAGGGGCATGGAGGTGTGCTCCAAGGTGTCAGAAATTCCTGATGGGCTGAGCGATTACATGCACTTTTCTTAAAATTGGTTTAAAGCTTTAGTACAAACTTAAAAAAAGTCAAATTATCTGCACTAAAAAGACCCGCATTCAATTCTGTGTGACAATATGAAATGATCCAAGCCCTGCAATTTAAAGCTTTTCCTCCTTATTTCTAAAATATCTATCTTTTAGGAATGCTGTATATCCATTTGTAAAAATGGGAATTTGGCAAGGAACATCCCATTACACACAAAATATTACAATTAATCTATGTTGTACAAATAAAAAAAAAACATTAAAGTCAAAGTAAATGCAAAGGTGTCGATTTAAAGGTAAACTTTGAGCACAAAAACTTTAATTAAAATATATCCCTCAATGTACACAAAGGATTTAAATCCTTTATCACAAAGGAATTAAAACAGATATTACTGTGTTAAAGTAGCAACAACATCATCACTGTGCTGCACATAGTCTAAACAGAGAGCAGAGCAGTGGGCAATACACTCACTACAGGCTGCCAACTGAATACTAAAAGGAGGAGCCAGGAACAATCACCCTGCACAAGAAGAGAGCAGCACTGACAGGCGCTTATTAAAGGAAGTTTCTTTTGTCCACATTTTAGCATTAATTGTATTCTGACATTTTAGTGGGGTCCAATACAACTTTCCCAAGGCAACCATCAACAATTCAAAGTGCCAATAAATAATCTAGGTCCCACCCATAAGCCCACACCCACCCACTGGTGCTATCACCCCAATAAAGCATAAAGTTGACAAAATATGTCTGGTGTAACATACTTAAAAACTCACCCATTTTGGGGTACTACAAGAATAGGTGTGTTCCCTGCAAAGTAACCCATGTGGATTCTGGGGCAAAGAATATGATAGATCCCACATCTAACGAGTAACGCTATGTCAGTTATTGACGGTCTGTTTTTTGCTGAATCTTCTCTTGGATGCTTCAAATTTCATTTTTAGGTTTTTCTTTTTGTTACTGTATTGACTTTTATAAATACACTTTAACATCTATTATATGTTATATATACTGTCAAAAGACTGTATTACTTTATTTTTTCTCAATAAAAAACATTTGTAATAAGAATATGATAGATCAGTGTGCACAAGAAGTGACATACTAAAGGGGTGTAAGTAAGGCTGGCGATGAGAGTGCAGATCACAAAACAAATGGCATACAGTCAAAATATATAGAAGACCTGTGAGTGGCAGATTATGCTTTGCTGGATAATATAATGCGAGCATCCAGGCATGTACTCACCATAGTGTGCAGGTAGCAACTCCTATGCTCTATATATCTTTGTTTTCCCTGTAGAAAGATTTCCAAAGCTGGGTCCATATTTGTAACCAATTCTACATTCAGTACCATGCAGATAAAATTCTGCATCATACCAAAAATAATTATTTTTTAGAACAAATGAAATTATTCCATAAAAAAATCAAGTTGATTTGTAGGCATAATAATGTTTCTGTGTAAAAAGTGCCTCACTGACAACATTCCTAACGTATGTGGAATATTAGTATGTATAACAACATGCACATAATGAGGCTGCCTCAGCATTAACTAAATTAACCTCCCTATCATAGAAAAACGTACTTAGTTCCTCAAGCACATGTTTTGCGTCTTTTAAATAGGATGAAAGGAATTGTTAATAAAAGGAGTAAAGAAGGGAAAGGTGTAGGCATATCAGATCAAGTTGCTTAGAAAATAGGAATGACTAGACTTTTGGGGAAAGAGATATTTATCAGAATGTAAATGGGGGATCAAACTAAATAATTTGTTAACAGAGTCACAGTATATGTTTAGTTTATAAAGATTATTTTTACTGTTAACAGTATCCCTACTATAGCTTGTAAAAATCCATACTAGTTAAGCCAATCCCCAATCAAACCTAGATTTAATGAAAGTGGCTTTTTAATTTTACTGATACCTAAATACATTGTTTTGTTTACTGAACCATGTATTTAACTCTTTTTTTTTTTTCAAAGCTGGAAAGAAATTATGTAAGTTTTTCTTTGATTGAAAGAGCATTGTCTTTATTGCTGATACATTAGAAATGGAGGATGTAAAGCAGATTTAGATTGGGAATAAATCTGAGGCACATTCAGGGAATTTTTCCTTAAGGCTCCATTCACACCTGGCGTTCCTGGAACAAGTGACAAAGTGCACAAAAAATGCAAGTTTCATAAATGCGTTGCAAACTGGCCGCAAACACAGAAGAGCCATCAATTGGTAATGGCACTCCAAGAGCGCAGGTAGTAGATGCATGTTTCGCAGCGCATTTTGTCATATGGCAAACATGCTACAAATGAGCTAAAATGCACCATGCTCCGCTCCAAAAAAAGGTTCTGGAGCTTCTTTGGGGTATATTTGCACATAGGGCAACCTGTTCAGTTGAATGCATGACAAGCGGGAACGCTCTAAAAACTAGCAAAAAATTGCAAGCGGGAAAGCGATTTCCGGCTATGCTCATTAGCTATATATATATATATATATATATATATATATACAGTGCCTTGCAAAAGTATTGAACCCCCACCCCCCCCCCCCCCCCTTGGCATTTTTCGTGTTGTGTTGCCTGGAATTAACATGAATTGTTTGAGGATTTGCATCATTTAATTTACAGAACATGCCCACAACTTTGAAGATATTTTTTTTTTTATTGTGAAGCAAACAACAAATAGGACAAAATAACAGAAAAAATCAATGTGCCTAACTATTCACCCCCTAAAGTCAATACTTTGTAGAGCTACCTTTTGTGGCTATCACAGCTCCAAGTCACTTTGGATAAGTCTCTATGAGCTTGCCACATCTTACCACTGGGATTTTTGCTCATTCCTCCTTGCAAAACTGCTCCTTCAAGTTGGATGGTTTGCGCTTGTGAACAGCCAGCAATCTTTAAGTCTGACCACAGACTTTCTATTGGATTGAGGTCTGGACTTTGACTAGGCCATTCCAACACATTTACATGTTTCCCCTTAAACCACTCAAGTGTTGCTTTAGCAGTGTGTTTGGGGTCATTGTCCTGCTGGAAGGTGAACCTCCATCCTAGCCTCAAATCATACACAGAGTGGTACAGGTCTTGCTCAAGAATATCCCTGTGTTTAGCACCATCCATCTTTCCCTCAACTCTGACCAGTTTCCCAGTCCCGACCACTGGGGATGGTGTTCTTTGGGTGATGTGATGTGTTGGGTTTGCGCCAGACATAGTGTTTTCTTTGATGGCCAAAAAGTTACATTTTAGACTCATCAGACCAGAGCACATTCCTCCATACATTTTGGGAGTCCCCCACATGCCTTTTCACAAACTAAAAATGTGCCATTTTGTTTTTTGCTGAAAGTAATGGATTTCTTCTGGCCACTCTGCCATGAAGCTCAACTCTATGGAGCGTACGGCTTATTCCCATCCTATGTACAGATACTCCAGTCTCTGCTGTGGAACTCTGCAGCTCCTCCAGGGTTACCTTAGGTCTCTGTGCTGCCTCTCTGATTAATGCCTAACTTTCCCGGTCCGTGAGTTTTGGTGTGCGGCCGTCTCAACAGGTTTGCTGTTGTTCCATGTTCTTTCCATTTGGTTATGATAGATTTGATGGTGCTCCTAGAGATCATTAAAGATTTGGATTGTTTTTTTATAACCTAACCCTGACTTGTACTTCTCAACCACATTGTCCCTTACTTGTTTGGAGAGTTCCTTGGTCTTCGTGGCAGTGTTTGGTTAGTGGTGCCTCTTGCTTAGATGGTGGAGGTGTGTATATGTAATGACAGATCATGTGACACTTAGATTGCACGCAGGTGGACATCATTTCACTAATTATGTGACTTCTGAAGGTAATTGGTTGCACCAGAGCTTTTTATGGGCTTCATAGCAAAGGGGGTGAATACATATGCACATTCCAATTATAATTATTTTATTTCTGAAAAATAGTTTTATGTATATATTTTTCTAATTTTACTTCACCAACTTAGACTATTGTGTTCTGATCCATCACATCTAATTCAGATTAAAAAAAGCATTGAACTAAAGGCTGTCATGTAATAAAATAGGTAAAAAGCCAAGGGGGTTGAGTACTTTTGTAAGGCACTGTATGCTGTGCTATATATGTGGGGGTGAAGCGGGCCCCCTTGGAAGTTTGGGGTAGTTGTGTGGGTAGTAGTTTGCTGGTGAAGCATTAAATGATATGACAGTATGTATTGATGTAGGTATTGTATGAGGGAGAATGGGGGATGTTTGGATTTTGAGGTAGATCTTTGGTGTAGATTAGGGATGAGCCAAATAGTTGGTTAGTTTCATTCTTCAAAATTTATAGATTGGACACATGTCTCCATTTTAGCTTCATTGTAGTTGAGTGCCCACACTCCCCTAGCCTTTTGCCGCACATTGGGCCCTAAATGATTCTTTAGAAGATCGCAGGTGAACCTGTATCTGTTCATGATGTAAGTTGTATAAGGTTATACTTGTAAAAGTTTGGTAAAAAATTGTATTTGAATATTTTCTGATATCATTATTTTATAGAAGTGGTACTTGCTTGATGAAGAACAATATGTAATGCATGTTTAAAATGCATTAGACTCTTCCAGTTGAAGCGGGCTGTGGTGATGTCATCCCAGTACAACTGTTTGCTTGTTTTCAAGTTTGATATTGTTGATCTCTTTGCTTCTTTTTGAGAATGTGTATTGTAACACCGTGTTTTGAGATGAGGCCATTGTCATTGGCCACTTTTATCTGATGATATTAATAAAAAAAAATTTTTTACATAATTCTTTTTTGTCTATAAATTTGGTTGCCGACAAAATCTCATAAGAGGTATACAAACAATTTTTAATCCAATAAATCAGGGATGGTGGCAACCGTCACTCGCATCTGAGTAGCAAAAGATCTATTGTTAATAAAATATAATATAAGATTGAGGTAGGATCAGGTAACAACGTATTGGAAGTCTCAAAATTAGGATTTTCCAAGAATGTTTATTGGCATATATGTTATATTTCTAGGGTAGGGTGTGCTGCATGCTCAACGTTTCCCAAAATATGTTAGGAATAATAACAATCTAGACTACTAAACTAAAGGCTGCTTGAGATTAATTTGGGGCATATGCATTAGCTATAGTAAGAGTGCAACCAGCCAGAGCACCACAAGGATAAAGCTGCTGTCAGTATCTTCATAAACATGTTGTAAATTAAAAGGCAAAGTATTGTGGAGGAAGCTGGTGACATCCCTTGTCTTTGAGGAATAAGCAGTATTAAAATATTGCTTAAAGGATTTGTCAAAAACATTTGCCAGGGTTCATAAAATAAAAAATTGTCTCCTGGAGGAAAATAATATCTGCTCCAAGCTGTTTGCATTGGTGAAAAGCCTTTTTTTTGTTATGGGAATGGGAGCCCTGTTTTGTAAGATAAATGCGATTGCCTTGATTACTTAGCTTATGGAACATTGGGACGATTGAAGAGGCAAAAAAGGACATTTATTATGTTCAATGTTTCTTTATTGAATTATATTGCATAGTACAGGATGCTAACAATGTCTGTCATGGATTGACAATGTAAAAAAGGAACAAAACACTCAGTTAAGTATAAGTGACAGAACATAATAGTAACAAGTGAACAATAGAAGATATTATTGCTACTCATCAGGCAAGTGTATTGTCCACCCTCCCCAGACACCCCACATGGGAACAAGCTGTTTAAAGGGGGGGGGGGCAGCACCCCATACCTCAGCAAGGTTTTTGTATTTATGAAGAACAAACCAAGGTAATGCAGAAACAAGAAATTAAACATATAGATATATCAAAAAAGATAAGGTGCTCCTGAGGGGATGAGGGAAGGAGAAGTAAAAAGAGAGAGATAGAAACAAAATGAAGAAGAGGGCGGGGGGGGGGGGGAGAGGAGAAGGAAGACAGAGATAGTATAGTCACCATATTTTAGATATTATGGTAATATATGGACTGGGTCATGGTAAGGTCAGATTATGCAAGTTATCATGTGCATTTTGAACTGGATAGCCAAATGTCCCATTTAGTTCTAAATGGCATGAGCTTAAGGTCAGTGATTGCCAGCAATTTCTCCATTTCACACTGATAGTTGATAGTTAAGATGGCATCAGTGAGAGATGGAGGGTCTGTGGTGTTCCATAGTCTAGTGATTGTAAGTTTTGCTGCTAACAAAAGTTGTATGATTACTACTCGTAAGTTAGGTGGAAATTCATGGATATTTAGGTGTAGTATGGCTAATGCGGGATTGGGGTCTATCCGTTGGTTGCATATATCTGAAATTGTGGAGAAGATTTTATTCCATAAGGATCGTAGAGATCTACACGACCAAAGAATGTGGTATAGTGTGCCAGGTTCTCTTCAGTTCCGCCAGCAAAGGGCTGATTGAGTGGGGTAGAATTTAGAGCGTTTGTAGGGAGTGTGGTACCAAGATTGTATAACTTTCTGTAAATTTTCCCAGTGATTTACACATCAGGTTGATGAGTAGGTAGTGGAAAAAGCTTTATTCCAGCAAATGTCCATAAAGGTCTTGCCTAGGGTTTCTTTTCCCATTTGACAATAGTGGTAGTCTTGGCGAAGGGATTTTGATCATTGTAAAGATTGTAAAATAATGTGATTCCTTTTATCAGAGAGGTAGGTTCCTGGAAGAGTGCATATATCGAAGCTGGTATCTCTAAATATAAGGGTAGAGGGTGTTTCAGTAGAAAGGATCGGATTTGTAAGAAAGGGAAATATGCTGAAGAAGGAAGGTTAAATTGGGAGGACAAATAGTCAAAATTGTAGAGGAAAGTGTTCTGGTATAGGTTTTTTAAAAGGGTCAGGCCATTGGAAGTCCATTGAGTTAGGTTGAGGCCAGGTATGAAGTGCTGGAGCACTGAAAGTGGAGTAGGAATCTTGCAGATGACCCATTAAGTGATGGGGGGAAAGGGATCTTCAGCCATAATTTGGCAGAGATTTGGACTGTTGGGATAAGGGAGGTTGTTGTTGGGGCTCCCATTTTCATGGCATTGAGTGCTAATTTAAGATCTTTTTGTGAAATAGCAGCGGATTCCATTAGGGTACAAGATTTATGTTTGGAGGGGGTCCACCAATATTTAATCTGGTCCATTACACATGCTTTATAGTAGGCTAGGACATTGGGGACTCCCATTCCGCCCTGTTTTCTATGTTTAAGCATAATAGAGAGGGAGCATCTAGGAGGTTTGTGGTTCCAGATGTATTGTGTAAAAAGCTTTTGCACCGAAGAGAGGAAAGTAGTCGGCAGTGGGATTATTAGGGTACGAAATAAGTAGAGAAGCTTAACCGCTTCCCGACCGGCCACTGCATATATACGTCAGCAGAATGGCACGGGCAGGCAGAATCACGTACCTGTACGTGATCGTGCATGTGCCTGCCCGTGGGTCGCGCGCGCGCCGCTAGCGGCGCGCTCGCGACCCGGTCGGGAGCTCCGTAACCCCGGCCGCGGGACCAGCGGACCCGATCGCCGCTGGTATCCCGCGATCGGGTTACGGAGCGGAAGAACGGGGAGAGGTCTATGTAAACAAACCTCTCCCCGCGCTTCCTACACTGACTGTCAGTGATCGGCGGTTCCCTGTCATCGGGAACGCCGATCATTGACGTCAGACGTACAGCCACGCCCCCCTACAGTAAACACAACACAACACGTCACACTGACTCCTCCCCGCCCCCTTGTGGTTAACCCCCTAACTACAACTGTCATTTACATAGGAATCAGTGCTATTTAAATAGCACTGATTTCTGTATAAATGACAAATGTCCCAAAAATGTGTCAAAAATGTCCGATGTGTCCGCCAAAATGTCGCAGTCACAATAAAAATCGCTGATCGCCGCCATTACTAATAAAAAAAAAAATATTAATAAAAATGCTATACAACTATCCCCTATTTTGTAAACGCTATAACTTTTGCGCAAACTAATCAATAATCGCTAATTGCGATTTTTTTTACCAAAAATATGTAGAAGAATACATATCGGCCTAAACTGAGGAAAAAAAATGTTTTTTTATATATTTTTTGGGGATATTTATTATAGCAAAAAGTAAAAAAATATTGCATTTTTTTCAAAATTGTCGCTCTATTTTTGTTTATAGCGCAAAAAATAAAAACCGCAGGGCGATCAAATACCACCAAAAGAAAGCTCTATTTGTGGGAAAAAAAGGACGCCAATTTTGTTTTGGAGCCACGTCGCATGACCGCGCAATTGTTAGTTAAAGCGACGCAGTGCCGAATTGCAAAAAGGGGCCTGGTCCTTTGGCTGCCAATTGGTCCGGGGCTGAAGTGGTTAAGAAGCATCAGCATTTTTAGGGTCGCTATTCTTCCTGCTGTTGATAACTCTTGTGATTTTAGGTAGGATAGTTGTTGGGGTAATGATTCTAAGAAGGGCTTAAAATTGTATTTATAAAATTGTGAGGGATGTGGGGTCAATTGAACTTCCAGAAAGGATAGAGAGTGTGGGGAGACAATTTAAAGGGGAAGTTATTGGTTAAATAATTTTGCATAGAGGTTGGGATGTTGATGCCTAAGATTTGGGATTTGGTGGCGTTTAATTTATAGTATGATATGGCACTAAATTCGGTTAGGATGTTCATTGTCTCAGGTAGTGACTTCTTGGTATTGGAGATCATGAGCATGACATCGTTTGCGAAGAGACTTATTTTATATTCTTCGCCCGCTACGGAGATTCCTGTAATGTTGGGGTGGGATCTAATGCTCACTGACAAAGGTACCATAAGGAGTGTAAAGATGATTGGTGATAGGGGGCAGCCCTGCCTTGTTCCATTAGTTTTTTGTATTGGTTTGGAAGTGATGCCTGAAGTAAGAATGATGGCTGATGGGGTGGAGTAAAGGGCTAAGATAGCTCTCTGTATCCAACCCATTATTCCAAAGGTGTTAAGTACTGTTTGAAGGTAACCCCAGTGGACCCTGTCGAACGCCTTCTCCGCATCCAAGGAGAGAAGCAGAGAAGGCGTTCGAGAGGATCCAGCCTGTGAGATTAAGTTGATAAGACGTCTAGTACCGTTGGGGGCTTGGCGGCCATGGACAAAGCCCACCTGATCTGGGTGGATGAGGCATGGGAGAACTTTTTGTAGTCGGAGTGCTAACAATTTGGCATAGAGTTTTACATCTGTATTGGGAAGGGATATTGGGCCTATAGTGTTCAGGATTGGTAGGATCTTTGTTTGGTTTCGGGATTGTCACAATAACTGCTCTTAACATTTCATGTGGAAAGGTGCCAGAGGATGAAGCAAGACTGAACACTAATTGCAAGTATGGGGCAGTTTCTGTACATAGGCGTTTGTAATATTCATTTGAAAAGCCGGCATCTCCAGGGGACTTACAATTAGGTAATTTATTGATTTCTAAGCAAATTTCTTGGATTGAAAGCGGCTGTGCGATGGAGTCAAGTTGATTTTCATTAATATTAGGGAGCTTCAATCTATGCAGGAAGGCGTTAATAAGCACAGATGAAGGTTGAGGGGTGGAGGCTTCATTACGAAGGTCATAAAGGGACTGGTAAAATTCTGCAAAAGTATTAGCAATATCTTTTGGGTTAGATAGAGTACTGTGGGTAAGGTGGTGGGTAAGGGAAGCTATTTTTTGTTTCGCCTGTTTTGCTTTCACTTTTCTAGCTAACCAAGCTCCCGCTTTATTGTGTAGGCCATAATAGTTGACTTTAAGGTATTTAAGGTTGTTTTCATGCTTATAAAGAAGGAGTGACCGTAGCTTCTGTCTATCTTGTAAAATGGCTAGAATGAGTTGAGGGTCTGGTTTGAGTTTGTTATCCCGCTCTTTTAGAGTTATGGCATGGAGTAAGTCTGAAATCTGCTTCATCCTTTGCCTTCTAACATAGGAAGCCATTTTGATCAATATTCCCCTCATATACACCTTATAAGCTTTCTACAAAGTGAGTCTATTCATTTCAGGGGAGTCATTGTAATAAAAGAGACCGGTTTCCTGGTAGAGGTGGTGGAATACAAATAGGGGTCCAAAACTGTATTGAAGTCTCCACCCAGGATAAGGGTGCCCTGTATTACTTCAGCAACTTTAGTAAACAGTGGGGCAAGAAATTTCCGCTGTTTGGTGTTAGGAGCGTATAAGTTCACGAGCGTAAAAGTTAGCTGGTTTAGTTCACAAATGAGAGTAATATACCTTCCTTGAGGGTCTTGAATGGTGCAAATGTGGCAAAATACTACTGAGTCTTTAATGGTAATAAGGACTCCGCAAAGCTTTTTTGAGACCGTTGGCCATATATAGGTGAGGATAACAATGGAAATTTAATCTAGGACATTTGTTGCTAGCAAAATGGGTTTCTTGAGCGAAGATTACGTCCGCTTTAAGGGAATGGGCTTCTTTCATAAATGCTGTGCGTTTGAAGGGGCTGTTGAGGCTTTTTAAATTTAAGGACATAATATTTATAGGCATAGTAGGAATCGATTTATTTGCAGAGAAGCTGCATTGTGGACTTAGATTGCAACAATAGGAATGAGGGACAGAGTACCTGTAAGGTGGAAACTTACTTACTGTTCCATAGGTGGTGACTGAAGAGATAGAAAATACTAGAAAAAGAAAAAAATAAGAAACAAACACGGACAACAGGTCCATAAAAAAAACCTGTCAAACGCAGGTACAATGGGCAGCCAGTAGTGCAGTGCACTAGGTATCAGAAGATAAAACCTTAATGATTGGGCTCACGCTACTGAGGAATTTGTGATGGTAGGGAGATGCTCACGGTTAGGCCAAGGAGTTAGGTCCATTCTGTTTCCAGACGTTCTGGGGGGGGGGGGGGGGTTGAGCCAGGGGTTTTGCGTCCAGAGGAAGCAATTGCCTGAAAAGATGTAGGGCCTTTTCCACCCTTTGACAAGTAGTTTTGTGGGGAATCCCCTGCGGTACACTACATTGTTGTCACGCAGAACTTTTGTAAGCGGAGTGAGAGTTTCTTTCTGTTTGCTGCCGTTTGTTGAGATATATCTGTGTATAGTGAAATACCAGTAAACTCATCTGGCACTACAGGGTTTTGTTTAGCCGCCGCCATTACTCGTTCTTTTACATGGTAGTAGTGGATACGCACCAGGGTATCCCTGGGTGCCGTGTCGGGTAGAAATTTTGGTTTAGGGATGCGGTTGGCCCTGTCAACGCATAATTCAATATTGGTCAGAGAAGGTACGGGAGCTTTCATGAGGCGTCGGACAAAGTTGGTTATTTCATTAGGTGGAATTGATTTGGGTATTCCTCTAAATTTAATATCGTTCCGCCTCGAGCGGTCTTCTAAATCTAAAGGGGCAAACATGTCGGAGAAGACATTAAATAATGATCTCCTGAGTGGCAGAAGCATGTTCTTCATAGTGTTCTCTGATATGTTTTGGTCAGGGGCTGAGAACACGTCTATCAGAGGCTCAGTGTGTTTCCTCTGTGTGGAGGCTTGTGACAAGGCATGCTGCAGCCCAGGGGAGAGTTCCTCTACCTCCCTACGCTACCTGGTTTTAGCTGGGCTGCGCATAGTGGGGGTAGAGGGGGGTGAGATCTCGGAGCGCGTCTCTGGAGCTAGAGCAGGCGCCATCTTGGCTGTCTCGTCAGGATAGAAGTCTGTGAGGTGTTGGGGTTGTTTAATCTGCTTCCTCCTCTTGAACATCACTGCTGTGGGTGTTCGTCGGTTTCGTGAACAATCCGGGAAGCCGGGAACCTCTCTCGTAGCGCGCTATGTTGCTTAGATTAGCGTGAGGCAGCAGGAGCTCTCAGCTATGCGGCCATCTCCTCTGCCGGCCGGACACGCCTCCCCCCCAAAAAAAGGACATTTATTAGTATACACAGGATACAGGGCTACATTAGGTTTGGTCTTAATCAAGGTGAGTGCCAATTCATCACGCTTACATAAGAGATCAGTGCATCAAAGAACTTCAATGTGAAAACAGGAACTAATGCCCCATACACCCGATCGGACATTCTGACAAAAAAATCCATGTTTTTTTTCCGACGGATGTTGGCTCAAACTTGCCTTGCATACACATGGTCACACAAAGTTGGTCAGAAATTCCGAACGTCAAAAAAGTGGTGACATTCAACACGTATGACGGCACTAGAAAAAGGAAGTTCAATACCAAGTGCACCACCCTTTGGGCTCCTTCCTCTAATCTCGTGTTAGTAGAATTTTGGTGACAGACAATTCATGCTTTTCAGCCTTCTGCTTTTCCGATCGCTACTGCTCTTCAGTTTGGGCTTGTGGGTTCGTATTTCTATTACGTATTTGATTTTCAGTGCATTCTTGTCTGCTCATTTCTGATTTTCAGCTCTGGCCTTTCTGTTTTTCAGTGCTTTCTGTTATTTCGTTCAGACCAGCCAACCATTTTGAAGCCATGAGGACCCTCACCCAAGACCAGAGGGTTTACAACTACTGTCTGGCCAGAGCCAGGAAGAGTGGTGAAGAATGCTTTCGGGATAATGGCCACCCGGTTCAGCCTATTCCTTATGCCAATCAACTTGGTGGAATATAAACTTAACCATATAATCCTTGCATGCTGCATTCTACACAACAAGAAACCCTAACGGCGCTTGAAGCTGGCTGTCCTGGCTTGCCCCCCCAAAGCGCCCGCAAAGTAAGACAGAAGTATGTCGAGTACTTTGCGGGTAGGGGGGCATTGATATGCCAGAAACTGTTTAACAAACATTTTATCATCAATTTTTGAACTTAAACTAAAAGAAGATTTCCTTTGACTTACTGCTTGGGTTTCTTTGAGCTGTCTCCTAGGTTCTCCAATGGGCTTTTCTTTTTGGACATTTTCTTCAATAGTGCAAATGTAATTTATTTGTTACATGAGGTGACAATCTTTTCTTCAGCAAACTATTATTATGTTGTGGGTCTGCTACACACACCTTGTTTTTGTTTTTAATGTATGTAATGCATTACTGACAAAATTATTCATCATTTTCAGCACCATGAATGAATTTTGTGGAGTCTTGAAAATGGCGTGATTGTGGCAAATTATAAAGCACTGTGGGAGTTATTTACTAAAGGAAAATCCACTTTGTACTCCAAGTACACTGTAAAAGTGCACATGAAACTGATCTGAAACTGCACTTGTAGAGCAAAGTAGATTTCCCTTTAGTAAATAACCCCCATTGCCACTGTAAACAACAACTTACTACAAAAATTGCTATTGAGCATTGAAATAAGAAGCCACACATTGTTGAGTAGAAAACATTTTACTCAAAGCACATTCGCATGTGTGTTAGAAAAGGGTTTTTGAACCAACCAACATCTTTGGTGTATATATTATTTTTTTCACATTGTAAATATCCTTTTTTTTGTTATAACAGGCATGTTTCAAAGCATAACATGCACAACTAAGGAACTTACAAAGTTCAACTTTGATAAAGTGAAGGCAATATCAGACATTAGTATGTCCAAACTGTGTTGATATTGCCTTCATCAGATGGGGTGATGTCCCCCCTGTAAAAGCCAAATTTTGAAGCTGCACACAAATTGTGATTCAAACTGGGGATTTCCCTCCTGATCCCATGCTTAATATCAACATGTGCTAGCTCCCATCATGGGGGATCAATGGACGTGTTTTGGGGGTGCAACGCCTTCCTCTCACCAAATTGAGTTGTGAGGAAGGGGTTGCAGCCACAAAACTCATAGCACATGTTGACACACTGTGTGCATCTTCAAAATTTGGCTTTTAAAATACTTTAAAACTTTTTTTTAAAATCAAAAATACATGAGAAAACGGTCCAATTTTTGTGTGTTTTATATTCTGCCTAAAACATCAATGATGTTCTTCATTTTTTGTTGAACATCATTGATGTTTTCCTTTATATTTTCTAAATCACGATTGCACCCCATTCTCTCCCCAATGAGGATCTGGGAACTTTCACTGGTGAAATGAGATTCTTCTTCCATCCACATCACCTAAAAGAAAAAAACACACTATGTATGATAAATATGCATATCTTACCTGAAGCTGTGGTCTCAGACACTCACCTGTTGTGGTGACAATTTCACCCACTTCATAAACCTCTCCCTCCTCATCCTCTGCTTGTGGTGTGGGGATTTTCCCTTCTTTAGGAGGTGGGGGGTACCTGGCGTCCACAGATGTCCCAAGTCTTTTCTCCCCTATGTGAATAAAAAATAGGTATACTTAGCACACAGATATTTGAGGGCAGAAATAGGAATATGAAATTGCTTGGAAGTGTCGTACAATGAACAAATGTAGTTAACCTGTATCTGCCAAAAACATCTTATAAGTGGACAAACGAATAATGTTTCCCACGACCGATTACTGTGCCCATGAACATAAAAGTTTCAATTTTAAAATGTACAACAGTAAAGAAAAGTACATGGAGCAGCATGCAAGTAATAATAACAGAAACACAGGACAAGTACTTACTTCTTAGAAGCAGTTTCCTGATCTTTCTGTACTGATCCAGCTCCCTCAATTTGAGGTCTGACCCTCATTTCCTCAGTTGATCCTTTAGGCATGATCTTGGCCTTTCTCACATTTGGGGTTGGGTAAGGTCCATACTTCCCGTCATAGTCGGCCCACTTGAAGATGTCCACTGTCTCCACCATCTCTATAAAGGCTATAGATGAGACCTTCAATCTCCTCTGGGATCGGGACGTTCGTGGCTCCGGCCTTTCATTGTTGCTGCTCTCCTCTACATGCACCTGTTGTCTCTCCGCCATGTGCTTTCCCACTGTGCCGAAAGAAAAGGGGCGGGGAATATACTAGAAAGAACGTCGGGGCGGGCGGAGTTTCACACATGCGCAGTGTATATAAAGCGTAACACGCGTGCGTCTTACGTACGACCTGTGATCGGAGGATGAAGTAACGAAAGCGACGATCGTTATGATGAAGGTACAGTTTTAAGTTGGTGCATCAGTGGCCTATACTGCTTATAGATTGAGGCCTATATTGGGTCAAGATTAGGAGAGTTTCGCCTGACATTAGGGTTTTTCTTGTGTTGTGTCTTGCAGAGAAAATGTATCCTTTCAATGATAGGGAATTTCTAGGAATATTCATTGATATGTTCAGGGAGCTGCCCTTTCTGTGGCAGGTGAACCACCCGTTTTATAATAATCAAACAAAGAGGCAGGCAGTGCTGGAGAAACTGCTTGAATTTGTGAAGTCGATGATCCCCACAGCAGACATCAATTATTTAAGGTCCAAAATTGGTGGCATGAGGAACACTTATAATAGGGAGCGCAAGAAGGTCCAGGATTCCCAGAGATCAGGAGCTGCAGCAGATGACATTTATGAACCCAGGCTGTGGTACTATGGCAGACTGCATTTTCTGTCAGACCAGAGGGAACCCAGGCCAGCACTCTCCAGTCTTCCTTCAAGGTCCCCCCCCCCAGCTAAGGCTTCAGATGACCAACCTGGGCCTTCCAGGCAGCAACATGTGGAGGAGCCCAGCTTGAGTCAGGTATAGCATTCTTCAAAATATTTATGTTTGTCAAATTAATGATGTTAGATATATGTTAGTTCTGATAACTAATTTCTGATTTCACAAAGTGTTTTACATATCAGTAGACAGTAGTGGTCACAAATGATTGGGACAAGAATGAAAAATGTTGGGGTCAGAATGATAGTCTTTTCTATTTATTAACATTCAATTTGCAACAGTCATGAGCTGAAAATTGTGTGTGATTGATGAACCAAAAAATAAAACTATGTCCCTTTTTAATACACAGGAGTCTCAGCCAGGAGGAGGCTGTGGAATGTGGCAGCCAGGAGGTGGTCGGGCCCAGTAGCCTGCCCAAATCCCAGGTCCCTGCCCTGGGCCTTCCACAAAAAAGTGCCAGGAAGAGGAGTAACCTGGAGGAGGCAGCACTTGGCTTATTTCTGAAAGCTACTGCGGCCCTCAGAAACCCCCCCAGTCTTCAAGAGGACTATGCCTACATGACAGCCTGCAAAATGCTGGAAATGGAGGAGGGCCAACGCCTCTTATGTGAGGAAGTGATCTTACAAGCCCTAAATAAGGGGTTGAGGGGTGAACTCACAAGCCAAAGCCACGTTTGTGAGTTGAACCATGGTCCTCCTCCTCCTCCACCTCCTGCCACAACTCCAACACCAGAGCCACAGCCTGGAAGGAAGCGTGTAAGGAAAATAAGAGAATGATGACCTGGGTTCAGTCTGGTCTGACAAAAGACACAGGCTGTTGTATGACCACAGCCTGGGGACAGATATGTCATCTGCTGCTGTTCCTGATCTCTTGTAGTCCTGGCCTGTATTGTGCTCACTATTATATGGACTCCTCAGGCCACCAACTTTGACTGTAAAATAATTGATGTGTGCCCTGGGGTACAAAGGCTTCACAAATTTCACCAGTTTCTCCAGCCTTCCCTCTTTATTTTGTTATGACCCAGAATAAATGGCTATTTATTTTTCACAAATACTTGGCTATGTGTTTTAGTTCAAAAAGGACAGTTTGTTTTTGAGTAGGCAGGTACATTTCAAAAATACAATGTCAAATTAACAAGGGACACCAACTAACCTTCTTGAGGTTAAAAAAATATAGGATAATAATGGTGTTGTAGTAACTTGACACACAAAACGAGAAATAATATGGAGAGCACTAGAAAAAAAAATGCAGATCTTAATAAAAAAAGAAAAATTTTAAACATTATTATGGAGATATAATACAAAATTAATATTATTCATGAGATCACGAGAAATAATAAAGTAATCAGTTTGTGAATATGTGAATATGAGCAGCAAAACAACTTCATTCTTCTAGCATTATAAAGAAGAGAATGCGCTGCATTAAACTATTTAAAAAATTGCAGCGTGACGAATGTGCTATCTCCATTACGAACAGCAGTTTTACCAGACCGAGCGCTTCCGTCTCGTAATTAATTCTGAACATGCGTGGCACTTTGTGTGTTGGAATTGTGTACACACGATCGGAATTTACGCAAACGGATTTTGTTGTTGGAAAATTTGAGAACCAGATCTCAAATTTTGTGTGATGGAAACTTCGATGGAAAATGTCCGATGGAGCCTACACATGGTCGGAATTTCCGACAAAAGGCTTCCATCGAACATTTTCCGTCGGAAAATCCAACCGTGTGTATGGGGCATTACAGTGTAAGTGAGGGTCCATGCACACCGGCATAACATTTGCTGCTTCTACAGGAGTTTTGTGTTTTGCCTGTAGAAGCAGCTCAATGTTATCCTATGTGTCCATGCACCTTAGGATGATTAGAGGCCTATTTTAAGCTCAGCGTTTAGAAGCAGAAAAGAAAAACCTTTCTGGTTTGCTTTTTTAATTGGAGCATTCTGGCAGAAAAACGCCTAAGCTCTGCTAAACTCTTGTACAAAAAACATTCTATATGAGCTTTTTTTCTGCCAAGGGAACTGGAGTATATTTAAGCCCAGTGTTCATGGAGCCTTATACACACCAAACATTCCAGGTGACAGCTATGAAAGCTTAAAAGAATAGTACACATTTCAAACATATA
The DNA here is from genome assembly GCA_028564925.1 of Lithobates sylvaticus. Classification (NCBI taxonomy): domain Eukaryota; kingdom Metazoa; phylum Chordata; class Amphibia; order Anura; family Ranidae; genus Lithobates; species Lithobates sylvaticus. The sequence continues at coordinate 159,311,942 of CM053032.1, forward strand.
ACAAAGGCAAATCATTCTGAAACAATGTACTTTGAACAAACATTGATCCGCTCTAAGCTATGCTTGTTCCTCTTGTCTCGCATCTGGCTCTCCATAGACATGAGCCACTGCATATGTAACTTTTAAATAATTAAAAAATATAATGGAAAGTTATAATTTACTAAAGTAAAACAATGCACAGACAGTTCACCTGATGGCATTACAGCCCTAATGTGTTTCACTCCTCATGGCCAATTAGTCATAGGGACCCTGAGAAGCCAGTGGCATATCATCCATGTGTGCAGGGTGTTCACTGCACACGGGCCCACAAAGGGGGGGGGCACTGTCACCCATACTGCACACATAAATGATTGTCCCTTGACAAGCGTGGATGATCGGTGCGGCAGGGGACAACTGTGAGAATCGTAGTACTTAATTTTCCCATCGCACGCGTTCCTAGAAGCTCTCTCGGATTCGGGTGCTGCAGCAACAACCAGCTGGATACTGGTTCAAGTCAAGGTGAAGATATTTGCCAGCACACCATGGAACGACACAAATAGCGTCCAAACGGGTGATTTATTGCATGATCACAACACAAGGATAGTGCTATGTTTCATCACATGCCTGACGAAGGGGCCCTGCGTGGCTCCGAAATGTTGCACTATCGTCAGGCATGTGATGAAACGTTGCACTATCCTTGTGTTGTGATCATGCAATAAATCACCCGTTTGGATGCTATTTGTGTCGTTCCATGGTGTGCTGGCAAATATCTTCACCTTAACTGTGAGAATCGATCTCCCTGTATAGCTTTTCAGCTGAGCTGGCAGCCCTTTCTCCTCCTCTCCCTCCCATGGCTGTCAGCTGAACTTTCATACAGGGAGATCATGCTCACAGATGTCCCTCCCACTGCATGATCATCCTGACTGTTCCCTGTGTCCTCCTCTGCCCTGTGTCTTCCTCTGCCCCAGTGTCCTTCTCTGCCCCGTGTCTTCCTCTGCCCCGGTGTCCTCCTCTGGCCCACTGTGTTCTTCTCCTCCACCCACCCCTCGCAGCCCTACAGCCGGCTTCCCTCCTCTCCTCTCCTGCCTGTTGCGGTGGATATGTCAGGATGGAGTACGAAGAAAGGGGCCAGTAAATATGTCATTTACCGGCCCCTTCCTGTTCTGAATTGGACACAGAATGATCACTACCGATCACTCTGTGTCCTCTGATAACTGAGCCGAGTAAACTGTGTTACTCTGTTTCAGTTTTGCATGAACAGGAGCCGCTGTGTTCATTCATCTTCAATGCTGAGATTGCTGAGAATAGGACTGGGGAATCTCTGTCCTCAGTCCCTTCCTCTGTCTCAAAGGGGAGATGTCAGGGGTCTTTTTAGACCCCTGATATCTCACCAAAGCCCACCAACAGGGCTGATAGAAAAAAACAAAACAAATTCAATAAATATTACAAAATTAAATAGTTTTACAATAAAAAAAAAAAAACATATAATAAAGAAAAAAAACGAATGCCAACGTCCCCCCACTCTACCGGCACTGCCCACTGCCCCAACCCCCCCCCCCCCCCCAAAAAGCATTGTGAAAAAAAAATGAAAAACAAATTAAATTGTAAAAAAAAAAAAAATACATAAAAAAAAAACTATTGACATCATCTGCTGCTTTACTGATGCAGCCCATTGCCCCATACCCCCCCCCCCCCTTGCCAGAAGCACTGTGAAAAAATACTTAAAAAATGATTTGAAAAAAATACATTTTAAAAAAAATGTATAGATAATAAAATAATAAAATAATAAAAACTAACTGACACCATCCAAAAAATACAAAAATAAATTGTAAAAAATAATAAAAACAAAAAAATTCTGGCACTGTCCATTGCTCTACTGGCACCATCCACTGGCCCCCAAAAAGCATTTGGAGAAAATAAAAATAAAGAACTGCTAACACCTTCCACTGCCCTACCGACACCATGCTGCACATACTACCCACCACGTACACTCCGCAGTCCTCACCTGAACATTCTACCCACCTCCATACACTCGTTACTCCTCTCCAGCACATACTACCCATCACCATACACTCAATACTCCTCTTCTGCACATACTAACCACTTCCATACACTCTGCACTCCACTCCTGCATATACTACCCACCACCATACACGCCACACTCCTCTCCTGCACAAACTACCCACTGATGTATACTCTGCACCCCTCTCCTGTATATACTACCCACCACCGTACACCCCACATCTCTCTCCTGCACATACCACCAACCTCCATACACTCCACACTCCTCTCCTGCACATACTACCCACCTCCATATACTCCACACCCTTCTCTTGCACATACTATCCCCCGACATACACTCCACACCCCTCTCCTGCACATACCACCCACCTCCATACACTCCACAGTCCTCTCCTACACATACAACCCACTGCCGTACACTCCACACTGTACATTCCAAATTAAAATTTACCAAATTCTGCAGGATGTAAGTCATCTCAGACTCTATTAAACCACACCCCCTTTAAGCTATGCCCAATATTAAGTGCAATTTAAGCCATGCCCACAATTCACTGCATTGATGCGCTAAAATGAGGGGAAGCTCTGCTGATTTTATCATCCAGTCATGTGCAAGCTAAAATTATTATTTTTTTCCTTGCATGTCCCCCTCAGATCTACAGCGACTGCACTTCCAAATGAACTTGCAGTTCACTTGCAGTGCAAAGTGGATTTGCCTTTCGTAAATACCCCCCATAGTCTGTTAGAGTTGGCCAGTAGTCCACAATACACACGCATATGTGTTTGATGGAGCCATGGGGGAACAATTCCCAAAAGAATCAATGGCTAAATATTCTAGTATAGTTGTCATCAAAAAAATATCATGTTATATGAGGCTCTATATATATAAATCAGTCAAAGTGGCAATTAAACTTGAAGTGAGTTTAAGATATTAATGTCCATAATACCAAATAAGGTCTCAACAAAGGTGTTCTGCTTGTTGTAGGCCTTCCAGAATGTGCATCACTTTTAGAAGATTCTTGACCATCTTTACAATGTTTCTGTCGCACATTTATTTGCGTTGCGCTCATTGAATCATACCTGAAAAACATTACGAAGCCATAGCGATTTCGAGAAGAATAGATTGGACTCATAATAGAAAGGATAAGAGCTGGGTCGAGTTAGAAATGAGCCTAAGCAGAGCAAATCTAGGAAAAATGATATGGATACCACCACAATACTGAGACTTAGGTCCAAACATAAATATACTCACAAAAAATTCACTTAAGGTTTGGGATGCAATAAATAAGAGACACAAATGGGATCACAATTCACCCTTAATTCCCCTTTTGGATACAAACTTCTTCCCACCCGGGAAGGACGAGCACATATACTTTAGTAGGTGGGCTAACAAGGATAATTTAAGATTACAGGATGTAATGGAAGGAAATAGGCTATTCACTTATAAAGAAATCACACGGGAATGGGGACAGAAAGCACTAGACAAAAGGAGATACACTCAGTTACAGCACTTTGTACAGAATCTGCCACGGCCATTATGAGGAAAGAGACAATTGAGACCCTTAGAGAAATTAGTAGAGTCACCGCAAAGCTTAGAAAAAAGGATAGCAAAAATATATAAAATACTGATGCGCGAGGCAGACCATGAATACCTAGAAAAGTGGGAAAGAGAAATAGGCCTGTTAAGCAGTGATGAACATAGAAACAAAATAATAAGGCTTGTCCATTCGGTAGCAAAGGACTCACAGTCGAAATGTCATACAAGCTTTTAGCAAGGTGGAATGTGACCCCACAGAGAGCCAATACCTACAGCAAAGATAATTCTTCAACCTGTTGGCGAGGTTGTCCATTGGTAGGGACATTCACACATTTATGGTGGGAGTGCCCCAAAATATGGGATTACTGGAACCAAGTAATAGAAGCAATTTATACTATAACAGGAAAAAGGGTTAAAAAACAACCATGGACATGTTTATTCCATGATACAGAAATGGGAGTGAGACAATACAGGTCTACCTTAATCCCTTATTTATTGAACTCAGGGAAGGGCCTGATCCCCTGTTTGTGGAAGACTCTGAACGCCCCATCTATGAAAGAGTGCATTAAGAGGGTGGAAAGGACAAGAAAGATAGAAGAGTCAATCCACAAGGCAGAGGACACAGAGGGGAAACATCATAAGATATGGAAGCAATGGGAGGAGTTTAGGAAAACTGAGAGATTTCTAAGGATGTGGAAAAGATAGTGCGGAGGGGAACAGAAGGAAATGAGCAAGACAGGTAAGGCCCATCCTTTATTGTTGTTGTTTTTTTTTTTTTGTCCTTTAGGGGGGGGGGGGGATAAGGAAGGATTAATGGTTTGATGCACCATGAATGTAAAAGTGCAATGTATGTATAATTGTATAAAAATGTGAAAATAAAGAATATATAAAAAAAAAATACCTGAAAGCCTTCTAAATCGTCCAAATAGTTTCTGCGGGGCAATGTTCAAGCTTAAAGCAAAATGATATGCAGATTAGTTGCTTTTTTTCACTCAGTAATTTTTAATGTGACAGGTATACAGTAAACATATTCACTCAACGGCATCTTGTGCCATGTCATGATTGTTCATGCATTGAAATCAATGAAAATGTATCAAAGGCACATTTTAAAGGATAACTTCATCTTTACAAAAAAAAAAAAAAATGCACATTTTTGTTTGCAGGTAAAAAAAAAGTCAGCTCTCCTAGCATTCTTCCAGTGATGTATCAGCTACTACCAGAGATTACTTGCCTGATCATAGGCACTCTTACCCCGCCTGTCTCTAGCAGTTACTGTTCCACTATCAGTTGCCCCTAAGCCAGAGCTGTACAAGAGTCCTTCCTCTGCATGTCAGGCCCACTAACCAGGTACGTGACAAAGGATTTCACCCACGATCAGCAGATCATGGGTATAATGCCAGCTCCTGCAGACTGTCTGTGCAGCTGTATGCCCGTACCATACCTCCGATACACACAGGCAGTTACACACTAATGCCGCATACAGACGATCGGAATTTCCAACAACCAAACCATGGATTTTTTTCAGACGGATGTTGGCTGAAACTTGTCTTGCATACACACTGTCGCACACATGTTGTTGGAAATTCCTAACGCCAAGAACGCGGTGACATACAACACCTAGGACGAGCCGAGAAAAATTAAGTTCAATAGCCAGTGCGGCTCTTCTGCTTGATTCCGAGCATGTGTGGAATTTTGTGCATCGGAATTGTGTACACACGCTCTGAATTTTCGACAACAAGTTTTGCGAACCTGCTCTCAAACCTTTGTTGTCGGAAATTCCACAGCAAATGTCCGATGGAGCCTACACATAGTCGGAATTTCCGACAAGCTCACATCGAACATTTGTTGTTGGAAATTCTGATTGTGTGTATGTGGTATAACAGTTAGCTCAATAAACTACCATCAGCTACCTAGTAGTTAATTGAGAACTACAAGCCATCAGCTGCAAAGGCTTTCAGTACTTGTAGTTCATTGATTAACAGGGATCTGTGCATCAATTATGTGGCTTTGTGGGCAGAGCTATCTTTAAATTGTAAACAGTAAATATAGGGAAAACATACCCCAAAAGAAGAAGATCCCCACAAGGAGAGGGGGATTGAGGGGAGAAGCACCAGATGCTGAAGATGTTACATGTTACACCCTAAATATGGGTGTAACATGTTCAGAAAGGTGAACTTATTCATTAACATGCATTGCAATGCACTTTAAACTGCACAGCGACGTGTCATAATGCATGTTAATGTGTGACATGATGCTCAGGTGTGTTACAATGCATGTCGATGTGTTAACATATATTATACATAAATAAATATAGTTTGGAATTATACATTTTGTGCAAAAAATAGTAGATACAATTCCCTTCACTAGGGTGCTAAATCTATTACTTTGCTACTTGATTTGGGGAGGCAGTTAGACCAACACGAGTATTTCTCAGAAAGATTTGTTCTTTCGAATTAAAAAATCAAGAGTATTCAGTTTTCTGCTATGAAATCTTGCAGCAGAACTACATGCCTGTGCTGACCTTTTCTTAGTAGCTTCAAACATTAAAAAGTATTGAGTGCTTTTGCCTATATATATGACATAGCTAATTGCAACTAATGCAGAAAAACTACAGGAAGAAACAATAAATCATTAGTTTCATGGCTGTGAAAACAGCAACATTGAAAAGGGTTTCCTGCCACAGGAGTCAGAAATAAATAGTACTGATTAAAAAAAAAAAGTTTTCTTTTTGTCCACCTTACCATTTTATTTTATTTTTTCCATGCCAAATCATTACTCCTCGATGCTTTTTTAAACTGCTTGTAGTCCCACATTTGGGCTACATACACATGCTATTGTTTTTAATATCTACAGTGCCTTGCAAAAGTATCCCCCCCCCTTGGCTTTTTTACCTATTTTGTTACATTACAGCCTTTAGTTCAATGTTTTTTAATCTGAATTAATCTGTCTATATTGGTGAAGTAAAATTTGAAAAAATATATACATAAAACTATTTTCAAGAAATAAAAAAAATGATAATTGGCATGTGTGTATGTATTCACCCCCTTAGTTATGAAGCCCATAAAAAGCTCTTGTGCAACCAATTACCTTCAGAAGTCACATAATTAGATTGCACACATGTGGACATCATTTCACTAAGTGTCACATGATCTGTCATTACATATACACACCTTTTTGAAATGCCCCAGAGGCTTCAACACCTAAGCAAGAGGCACCACTAACCAAACACTGCCATGACGACCAAGGAACTCTCCAAACAAGTAAGGGACAATGTTGTTGAGAAGTGCAAGTCAGGGTTAGGTTATAAAAAAATATCCAAATCTTTGATGATGCCTAGGCGCACCATCAAATATATCATAACCAAATGGAAAGATTATGGCACAACAGCAAACCTGCCAAGAGATGGCAGCACACCAAAACTCACAGACTGGGCAAGGAAGGCATTATTCAGAGAGGCAGCACAGAGACCTAAGGTAACCCTGGAGGAGCTGCAGAGTTCCACAGCAGAGACTGGAGTATCTGTACATAGAATGGGAATAGGCCGTACGCTTCATAGAGTTGGGCTTTATGGCAGAGTGGCCAGAAGAAAGCCATTGCTTTCAGCAAAAAATGGCACGTTTTGAGTTTGCGGAAAGGCATGTGGGAGATTCCCAAAATGTATTGAGAAAGGTGCTCTGGTCTGAAGTTCTTTGAACTTTTTGGCCATCAAAGAAAACGCTATGTCTGGCGCAAACCCAATACATCACATCACCCAAAGAACACCATCCCCACAGTGAAACATGGTGGTGGCAGCATCATGCTGTGGGGATGTTTTTCAGCAGTCGGGCCTGGGAAACTGGTCAGAGTTGAGGGAAAGATGGATGGTGCTAAATACAGGGATAATCTTGAGCAAAACCTGTACCACTCTGTGTGTGATTTGAGGCTATGACGGAGGTTCACCTTCCAGCAGGACAATGACCCCAAGCACGCTGCTAAAGCAACACTTGAGTGGTTTAAGGGGAAACATGTAAATGTGTTGGAATGTCTAGCCAAAGCCCAGACCTCAATCCAGTGGCGGCCCATCCATGGGGGGTGCCCGGGTGCCACCCCCCCCCTCCTGTAGTCACCAAAAATAAAATAATATAAATAAAAAAGTCCTTTAACCACATACAGACCGGACCAATTTGCAGCCAAAGGACCAGGCCCCTTTTTTGCGATTCGGCACTGCGTCGCTTTAACTGACAATTGCGCGGTCGTGCAACGTGGTTTTCCAAACAAAATTGGCGTCCTTTTTTTCCCACAAATAGAGCTTTCTTTTGGTGGTATTTGATTGCCCCTTGCGGTTTTTATTTTTTGCGCTATAAACAAAAAAGAGCGACAATTTTGAAAAAAAATGCATTCTTTTTTATTTTTTGCTATAATAAATATCCCCCAAAAATATATAAAAAAACTTTTTTTTTCCTCAGTTTAGGCTGATACGTATTCTTCTACATATCTTTGGTAAAAAAATAAATTTGCAATAAGTGATTATTGATTGGTTTGCGCAGAAGTTATAGCGTTAACAAGATAGGGGATAATTTTATAGCATTTTTATTAATATTTTTTTTTTATTAGTAATGGCGGCGATCAGCGATTTTTATTGCGACTGTGACATTACGGCGGACACATCGGACATTTTTGACACATTTTTGGGACCATTGTCATTTATACAGCAATCAATGCTATTTAAATGCATTGATTCCTGTATAAATGACACTGGCAGTGAAGGGGTTACCACAAGGGGGCAGTGTAGGGTTAAGTATGCCTAGGGGTGTGGCTGTCAGCTAGTGAATGCTGATCTCTGCTCACAGGGAGCAGAGATCAGCGTCACTAGTTGCTAGGCAGAACGGGGAGATGCTGTTTACTTCCGCATCTCCCCGTTCAGCCTTCCCGTGAGACGATCGCGGGTGACCCCGCGGCGATCGAGTCTGCGGGACCCGCGACCGGCCTCACGGGGGTCCCGACTGTTCCCGATGGCACGGAGGCATTAAAAAGGACTTATATATACGCCCTTATGCCTGTCCGTGCCATTCTGCCGACGTACATCGTCGTGCGCCGGTCGGGAAGCGGTTAACTAAGTGCACTAATGGCACCGGACACAGTGCACTATGGGAAGCACCACGTCAATGCAATCAAGAGATTGCAGATGTGACTCTTCATTTGCAGGCTTTTTACCTGCTTTGAGGTGCAATACAAAGCGCCGAGTAGCTTCCGCCCGTAGAATCACTACGGGCGAGAGCATTGTTGTTTAAATCTAGAGGTTATTTCCGGGTTTCATGATGAAAACCATAAGTGACATTGGCAGCTCCGTTCTTTGGCCCGAGCAGAGCTGCTGGAATGTAAGTAATAGACTGAGAGCGTGCCACGCAGCATGAGGGTTTCGGTTCAAAGGCAATCACAGATCACTTGGGGGAGGCGGGACTAATAAAGAGACCACTACCCCATGATTTTTTCTATTTATATGCAAATGTTGTGGGAGCCTCTCTTTTTTTTAATGTTGTGCTTAAAGGGTGCTGCAGACAGTAATGCTAGTCAGTGACTAGCATTACTGTCTGCAGCACACTATAAGCACGACATTAAAAAAGGGAGGCTCCCACAACATGTGCATATAAAAATAAGAAATCCTGGGGTAGTAGTTACTAGCACTACCCCAGGATTAATGTTGTGCTTATAGTGTGCGGCAGACAGTAATGCTATTTCACACCTTCTCCAACATATCCGATTTCTGGCAATAGCTGGAGCAGCTTCCACTGATCTGCATAGATTTTTTTTAACATCATATGAAGGCTCTCTGGCTGTTATCAAAAGCACATTTAACATCAGAGACAGGGAAGGGGTGCTGCAGCTTCAGGCTGGAATTGCATAGGCTCTGAATAACGGTTCACACCAGCGCAATGCGGGATCCAGCACAATTCCAGTGCCGGGTCCCGCATCGCATAGAACTCACAGGCAGTTCACACTGCCCTATGCGATCTGCTGCAGGTGTCAATAGAAAGTTAATGACACCCCCAGATTGTCGCTATATACCATGATCTGCGAGGCGTCGCTATATACCATGATCTGCGAGGCTGCGCTATATACCATGATCTGCGAGGCTGCGCTATATACCATGATCTGCGAGGCTGCGCTATATACCATGATCTGCGAGGCTGCGCTATATACCATGATCTGCGAGGCTGCGCTATATACCATGATCTGCGAGGCTGAGCTATTTACCCTGTCCTGTGATGCTGAGCTATATAATCTGTCCTGTGATGCTGGGACTGTATATTCTGTCCTGTGATCTGAGCTGTATACTCCTGACACTATGGGTGGAAGCAAGTGGGTGTATTATATAAGGGTTGTGGTTTGAGAAGTGGGAGGAGTCAAAGCGATGGGGCGGGGTCTCGCGTCCCCCCATCCAAAAACTTCACCATCCGCCACTGCCTTAATCCAATAGAAAATCTGTGGTAAGACTTAAAGATTGCTGTTCACAAGCGCAAACAATCCAATTTAAAGGAGCTGGAGCAGTTTTGCAAGGAGGAATAGGCAAAAATACCAGTGGTAAGATGTGACAAGCTCATAGAGACTTATCCAAAGCAACTTGGAGCTGTGATAGCTGCAAAAGGTGGCTCTACAAAGTATTGACTTTAGGGGGGGGTGAATAGTTATGCACATTGACTTTTTCTGTTATTTTGTCCTATTTGTTGTTTTTTGCTTTTTTTTTATTGTGAAAACATCTTCAAAGTTGTGGGCATGTTCTGTAAATTAAATGATGCAAATCCTCAAACAATCCATGTTAATTCCAGGTTGTGAGGCAACAAAACACGAAAAATGCCGAGGGGGGTGAATACTTTTGCAAGGCACTGTATATTTCAAAGTCTTATAAAAATTGAATTATGTTCATTGTCCTATACCTGTTTCCCTCCTTCATTAGCTGCATCTCTGCAAGTCCTTTGAATAAGACACCTATCCTCTCTTGAATTCACTGACCTTACTGTTACAGGAAAGAAAATCTTGCTTTTTTTCTGCTGTCCCACTGGGGTTCTCTGTATGGCAAATTTCACTCTGCAAATCCTTTCAACCAACACTTTAAAGCAACATCTAACACATATTCAGCTTTTTCAATCTTGCCTGGGTTTCCAGAGGCCTCTGGCTCAGATTTTTTCTCCTTGTTAATTCAAACATATTAAAACTTGCTCTTCTTGTATGATTTTTACTTGACACAGACTTTTAACTCTACAACTGCTGCATTTTTTTTCCACGATTGACAATAAAAGATATGTTACATATTTACTTCCCTAACACTGTTTAAAGTGCAATCTCACACAGAAAAAAAAAAAGATTCATGCACTAAAAAAAATAAAAATAAATTCACGTTCAGAGTTCAGTGACTGAACAAGAAGTTGGTCCTGAGACCTGATTGGGTCTCAGGACCCGTTTCCTGATTGGCTGAGAGGAGAAGCAGGAAGACTTTAGCAAATATTAATTTGCTAATGTCCCACAACTGGATGGGCCTCCGTCTCTAATCACGTGGTTAAAAAAAACAAAAAACATTGAAGTCCAATGCGTCTGGCACCCTGCATGTAGAGTAGGGACTGAGTGCATGGATTAGGGGGGGCTGTGACCCTGCGCCCCTAATGGAGCAGCCGCCACTGGATGGAAGCCCTGTCAGTGGTGATAGCGTGCCGCTGGAGGGCTTAGTGGTAAGGTACATTTAACATAAAGTGCTAGTATGCGATGCATACTAGCACATTATAACTTTGCCTTGCAGGTTTTAAAACAAAGTCAGTGGTTTACTACCGCGTTAACGCAAAAATAAAAAAAATTAAAACTTGGCCTAAAATTAAATCTAAGGTGATCCTGAAACCACGGACACTCTGAACATTATGAAAAAAAAAAGGGATAAGCTACTATGGTCTTGAGCTGTGGTCAATTTCCTCTTGCACCTAACTGTTGGCCCATGACTATGACGGGGGAATATCAATAAGAAAATGAGGTAGGAAGGAGTGTTCAAGAGTTTATTAACATAGTAGATCTATCAGTATCTTCACAATACTTTTTTTTTCAGGTTCTTGGGGAAGTGTAGAAGAAAGTAAAGGTGATGTATAAGCAACAGAGATGCAGCTATGCTGTGTAAGTGTAAATTTTCTGACTACTTTTGGGTCATGTGTTAACTTATTACTCTATAGTTATGTAATTTATGTAATGCATGAATTGGATCTTTAAATGTTAACATCCTCAAATGGTCCAAATACATGTGTAAATTAAAAATGCAGTATGCAGTTACTAGTAACAGTTCTGTACAGTGAGCTTTTCCCCAACAGTGCATATTTGCTAACCACCATAAAGGGCATATATGAGTATAAATGGAGGGTATAAAAAGACTATGGGTTTGGATTTTCCCTATATGGATGTTTAACAACATTTTTATAGTCTCGTGTTTCAAATACTAATGAGGACGAGTAAAGTTTTAGGCAGATCTCTACTCAAAGTGTAGATTTGCTGTCTTGTAGGGAATACCTAGACATTTAAATTATGACTAAGCAATACTTTGAGTGTAGTGCTTTTCCCAATAGGTGGCAATTCCATTATAGTATCTTCCTGAGTACTGTACTGATAGTTGGTGATTTTGCTATTGTACTTATCATTGTTCTTTTGCGAATCTGCAGGAGAGGAAGTAGTGCCTGACGACTTGCACAGCAAGGATCTCCTTGTTCCTTCTCCCTTAATTCTGCCGATCTTTGTTTATTTTACCATTGAAATAAAGTGGGCACAATTAGGGTCCATTTCCATGGGATTGTGGCTGCAGTCTCCCATTAAAACCTATTTACAGCATATGACATTTTTCAGGTTACTGTCTCTTCGAATGTTGAGCTTACTTGTACAGGTATGAATTTTACTAGATGACTGACATCATGTAACCTTACAACCTTCTTCATATAATTTTGGGCCAGTATAAAAGGGCGACTGCAGATTCCTGCTGTTGGCTGGACACTGGTCATTTGATCCCCACCCTTATGCCCGTCGCTGGCACTTTTTTTGTGGTTTGTCACCCTTGATTAAGAGGAGACAGTAATTAATTATTGATTTTTTTTTGCTTGAGTCCTAATGACTGAGCAGATTGGTTGTATTGTTCTGATTTGAGTTGTAATCTTTATTCATAAAATTGATAATTAAAAAAATAAAAAATAAATATGCGGCCACAGATAAGGTCCTTATGTTTATTATTTAATGTATGGATGGTATGTGGGATGTGCAGCCTGCAATCCCATGCTGCATACTGATGCTGTCTATAGATCTATGGCTCCTTCATTTCTCATATTGTAGCTTGATCATTACCCCCACCAGTCATAAGTGTAGCATTGACCCCCTAAGGATCTGCCTGCACTCTGCCTATCAACCCCCAAAAAATTGTCTCGACCCCCTTGGCACAACTGTATAGCAATGTTAATGTAAGACCCAATGGTAAAGGAAGACAAAGTAATAATACACTGTAATGGATATTTGCCGTTACCTTTGTAGTCGTCACTCCGCCAGCTGCAGTGATAGGTAGAGTCTCACACAAGTTGTAGCTTAACCGCATAAACAGTTTACTGAAGAAACTTAACACATTAGACACAGGGATCATTACAATATAAAGGGTGACAGCGATAACAATCAACGTGTATACAAAAACCTGCAGGAAAAAAGTATTAAACACCATGCAGCAGTGAAATCTAATACATTTGTCCATATAATGTACTCAAGGGCTCCCCCTAGATTGCAGTACACTGTTCAGCTCTGTGAGCCTGAGGTTGAGATACTGTATAGGAAATTACAAATTCTCTTTTCTTCTTCCTCTTCAGCTATCTCAATTAGATTATATTGCAGTGTATGTAAATCCAAGTAAGGAAATTAGTAGGTAGTAAATTAATAGAACTGATGTGCTGGTAACTAAAAGTCTCCCCACAGAATACACTTGTAGAACTTCTTCTCTTTTAAAGGTGGCAACTCAGTATTACTTTGCAGTTCAGGGGGGGAAACAACCCTGAATTTGTACTGTACACAGTCTATGTCTGAATGAACTATTCCTGTGGGACTACAGCTCCCAGTGACAGTCTGCAACTAGTTTAAATAACAACAGTGCACTGTATTTATCTGGGCAAGTGCCCGCTCACCAACACAGGTCCAGATACTTGTCAGGCTCTTCTCTTGGTGTCTCAAGCCTTTCCGAACTGGTGCCGTAACACCCCACTGCTCCTTCTGATGGCTGATGCGACTGTAGTGCAGAAAACCTTTAGAAATCGTGGGTCCTCTGGTCCATCCGCATGCTGGTCCAGCTGACTGTGCTCTGGAGCTCCTCAGAGGCCAAACGATTCCACTCTGCGCCTTCCAGGCCACAGTCTGTCAGCCCTGCAACGACTTTGCCGCAGGCAGGCTTTGAATGGCGTCCCAAGAGTCCGGCAACATGCCACGCCTGTCCCTTTTATATCCTTACCCAGCAGGCTGTTCTGTGACTTCGGCTTGTGGGTAAGAAAGTGGGCATTGTGTGGGTCTCTAGTTTGCTGACTGAGTTTCAACATATGAGTGACTTCCTCCTTCACTACATCTCCCACAATGCTTTTATTTCATGGCTTAATAAAACCAAACAAAAGTATTAATAACATTAAATAAAATGGACCCTAGAGTGAGCCAAACTCTTGTTTAAAGAACATCACATATTTACATAGTAACTTAGGTGGCAAAAACTCCTGCGCTACATAAGTTTACCCTTCATACGGTAAATTGATCAGCAATTATCAGGGGACAGGTCTAAGATGAAAAAGAATATCCCTGCCCCTCTACCAGTGGCGGCTGGTGCTCAAACAAACAGCCTCACTGTGCCATCAAACGCTGCCACTGTGCCCATTAAATGCTGCCACTGTGCCCATTAAATGCTGCCACTGTGCCCATTAAACGCTGCCACTATGCCCCAAGTTCTGCCATTGTGCCCCAAGTGCTGCCACTGTGCTCCAAACACTGCCACTGTGCTCCAAACACTGCCACTGTGCCCCTCAAGTGCTGCCACTGTGCCCCTCAAGTGCTGCCACTGTGCCCCTCAAGTGCTGCCACTGTGCCCCTCAAGTGCTGCCATTGTGCCCCAAGTTCTGCCATTGTGCCCCAAGTGCTGCCATTGTGCTCCAAACGCTGCCACTGTGCCCCTCAAGTGCTGCCACTGTGCCCCTCAAGTGCTGCCACTGTGCCCCCTGCCTGCCCTCTGCACTTACCTTGTCTCGGTGTGCAGCTGGTGACGGCGTCAGGCGGCGAGCGGTGTCTCATCGTCCGATGTCTTCTCCCGCGCTCTAGCGTCCAATCACAGCGCCTGTGACTTCAGCCAATCAGGTGACAGGTAACAGACCTGGCAACCTGATTGGCTGAGAGGCGGGTCTGTGTTAGGGAAGCGATGTATTCGCTTCTCTAACACAATACTGTGTAATCAGCGAACGCACAGCAGTGCGCCCGCTGTTTACACTTAGGGAAGCCTATTAGAGCCCACCGCTCTAATCAGGTCCCCTATTAGAGCTTACAGCTCTAATAGGGCGCTTCCAGAAACACCCCCCTGCTGTAATTCAGATGCCCGGCGCCCAACAAGGGGCCGGACACCTGAATAGGGGGCAGCAGCGGTGACAATAGATAGATTCATGCAATGCATGAATCTATCTATTGGTGATAGAGCGGTGCAGGAGAGAGGGGGCGGCGCTCCTGCGCCCTCTATGCACGCACCGCCACTGCCCTCTACCAAGGTTCTGTGATCCTACCCTCACCTTATTTCCCCCTTTTCAAATTTTCTAATCCTATTACAGACAAAATAATGTTGCAAATTATGGTTCAAAGCTGGTTGCAGCTTTCTTTTGATCAGTTTAGAATGCTTCTGGGATAATTGTGAATTGATTGACAGGTGCATTTGACCTACAGCTGCCCTACTTCTGAGCTATAATTGACCAGCTTCAAGCTGATTTTACCTCTGTATAAACTTATGTGATTAGAAAAATGGTTCTGATGCAAACAGAAGCAAGTTGATACAGAACACATATGGAAAGCTAAGCATGGGCTGGGCAGTGGGAAGATTGTTTATTTTATCTTATGTCTGCACTATGATTAATACTTTCGATCAGGTGGGATAGGAGGATAGCTAAACCACTGCTGTTTTTTCCCTTACATACTGTGCAATATATTAGTGAAAGCACTGATTTAAATTATCTCAATGCATTTGAAAAAGTATATGGACTATAAAGTAGTGTGTAGGCCAGTGTTTCTTAACTCTAGTCCCCCAACAGGTCATATTTTCAGGCTTCCCATTATTTTTCACAGGTGATTTGATCAGTTCACTGCCTTAGTAATTACCACAGCCGTTTCATCTGAGGGAAAGCCTGAAAACATGACCTATTTGGGTGCCTTGAGGACTGGAGTTGAGAAAAACGGGTGTAGGCAGAATATGAAAATGCCCAGATTTGTAGGAGTCAGTCTTATTTAAGTGTGTGTTTTTTACAGTTTTGAGTAAGATATCATGCACACTGGACATTTTTGCAGCTGCTGTTTTTGGCATCAGATGTTATTTTCTGCAGCCAGTAAACTCCCGGCATGTTATCCTATGTGTTCATGCACACTTAGGCTGTTTTCAGCAGTTTTTGGCAGGGGCGGTTTATGGCTGGAGAAAAAGTCAGTGGCGGAATTACCAGGGTTGCAACAGTCGCACTTGCAGGGGGCCCTGGCAATCTGCCACTGTTGGGGAACCAGCGGGGTTGATAGTCACACGGCTCTGAGCTGAGAGCTTCTCTCTCATGGAAAAGCACAGAGCCAGCATTGACAGTTCTATCTCCCCCTCAGTCCATCTTCTCTCGCACAGGATGGGAGAGGACACAGCCAGTCTGCCCTCCCTTCTCCCCCCTCCCCTCTCCTGTGTGTGCTCCGTGGGAAGTGTGCACTCCTTAGCTTCACACTTGACTGCCTGTGGAGCACACACAGGAGGAGGAGGGAGCAGATCGGCTGTGTCCTATCTCATCCTGTGTGAGAGAGGATGGAGGGGGAGATAGATCTGTCAATGCCGGCTCTGTGCTGTTCCATGAGATAGACACTGTCAGTTCAGATTCATGCTGAGAAAGCAGACGGCACTGATAAGTACTGCTAGGAGGCACTGATGGGCACTGCTAGGAGGCACTGATGGGCACTGCTAGGAGGCACTGATGGGCACTGCTAGGAGGCACTGATGGGCACTGCTAGGAGGCACTGATGGGCACTGCTAGGAGGCACTGATGGGCACTGCTAGGAGGCACTGATGGGCACTGCTAGGAGGCACTGATGGGCACTGCTAGGAGGCACTGATGGGCACTGCTAGGAGGCACTGATGGGTTCTGATAGGAGGCATTGATGGGCACTGATTGGAGGTACCAAGGGGCACTGATAGGAGGAATTGATGAGCTCTGATAGGAGGCACTGATGGACACTGATAGGGGGAATTGATGAGCTCTAAAAGGAGGCATTGAAGGGCACTGATAGAAGGCACCAATGGGCACTGATATGAACCCTCCACATATCAAATCTGATCGGTAGTCAAATCCAATCCTATAGCATCTCAGGTAAGGTCAGTGTTCATGATTTAATAATAAGAAGGATGCTGGGCAAAAATGGCATCCATGGGAGAGTTCCAAGGCCAAAGCCACTGTGGAGGGACAGAGAAGAACTCTCCTCTGCTGCTACTTCCAGTAAGTAACGTTTCATTGCTAAAAAACACTGACAAAATGCGGTTATTCAACATTTATCAAAGTTTTTGAGCCATAAGCTTTTATGGGAGTATAGGGGGTTATTTACGAAAGGCAAATCCCCTTTGCACTACAAGTGCAAAGTGCACTTAAAATTGCACTGAAAGTGCACTTGGAAGTGCAGTCGCTGTAGATCTGAGGGGACATGCAAGGAAAATAAAAAACAGCATTTTAGCTTGCACATGATTGGATGATAAAATCAGCAGAGCTTCCCCTCATTTCAGCTTTACCCCTCAGATTTTCAGCGACTGCACTTCCAAGTGCACTTTCAGTGCAATTTCAAATGCACTTGTAGTTTGTACTTGTAGTGCCTTTCGTAAACAACCCCCATAGTGTTGCTAAAAGAGTAAAAAAAATGCTACAGCTAAAAAAAAACAAAAAAAGGTGAAAAACGCTACTGCAAAAACTCTGAAAAACTCACTCTACAGCTACAGCTTTCTTCAGCTAACGCTACTGGCTTTTTTATAACGTCCAGTGTGCATGAGGCCTTAATATTTCTCTATTTATAGGGCTTTGCACACACATCAACTATTGGTTCCATATCAGCTATTCTTGCCTCCAGCAGTGATTTATTGTAACAATCATTATAGAAATGTATAAACAAAACAAGGTCACACTTAGCTAATAGGGAGCCTTCTTATTACCAGGTATGATGGAACCTCCATCAGGGCTGGAAACCTATGAAGCACAGATCCACGTGAACATGCTTGTTTACCTCTTCTAACCTAGGAAGCTAATTAGAAGGCAGGAAATACATGAACAACAATGAAAAAAGATTAGCTATCAGGATAGTTATTCCAACATTTTTATTTTAGATTTTATTTTAGATTTCCTGTCTCATTCACAATGGCCACCAGGACAAGGAAAGAGGTTTAATCTCATCCACAGTGACATAGAAAACAATGAAAACCTGACAGCTATAGATGCACTTTAGGAAAACACTTGTATAATAGCCATGAAGCCAACTGTTACAAATCAAAAAAAAAAGAAGGAAGGAAAAACTTGTATGATGAAGAGTGCCAGATGGTAATTGAAGAGAAAAACAAAAAAGATAGAAATAAAAAAGCAGACTAGAAGACTAAGAGCAAATAAAGAGGAATTTAAAGTAGCAAGTAGATAGACTAATGAAATTCAGAGACAAAAGAATTTGGATTGGGAAGGCAGGAAGCAGGAAAAAGAATTGCTCGACAATATTATAGTAGGGTAAGAGAAAAGGTTTTCAACTAGACTGCTTCAAATATAAAACCAGACTTTATATGGGATGATGGCCAAATTAGGAAAAGATGGAGATAATTTTTTCAAGCGGATACTGAAATGAGCGAGAAAATAGAATAAAGGAATTTGAATGACCAAGCCCTCCTCATCCTCTCTCACCCAGGCTCAGGGTACTGGCAGAGCAGCTGCCAACGCGTACTCAATGGCATCATCAGCCATCCCTTCCCTAGACCCACCATGTCCTCCTGAGGATTCCCCCGAACTCTTTGAGCACAGTGTTGGGTACATGCTCCAGGAGGATGCCCAACGATTCGAAGGCTCGGATGATGATACCCAGCTTGAGGAATCTGGCAGTACTGTTCCACCAGCTGCAGCTTACTGCCAGGTTTGCTCTAGTGGTGAAGAGGGAGGGGATGATGAGGTCACTGACTCCACGTGGGTGCCTGAAGGGAGAGAGGATGAGGAGGAGGACGAGGAGGAGGAGGATGCAGCGTCACATGTCCAACGAGGCAGGATGCCCCCTGGAGGCCAGGTAGAGGCCAGCACAGCAACTGTACAACACCGCAGAGCTCCGCCTGTGCAGGGCGCTGCCTCTGCACGTTATCAGAAAAGTTCTTTGGTGTGGGCCTTTTTTGAGACGAGTGCATCAGATCGCACCACTGCTATTTGCAATATTTGTCTCAAGCGAATCTCGCGTGGCCAAAACATCAGCCGCTTGGGCACCACAAGCATGACCAGACATATGTCGACCTGCCATGCAGCTCGTTGGCAGGCACACATAAAAGACCCACACCAAAGAACTAAGCGGACCTCTCCTTGCTCCTCATCAGCTGGATCTCCATCCCCACTACACCTTCAGTCCTCTCTGAAAGCTGCTCTGAGAGGACTGAAGGTGTAGAATTAGGTGTGTCACAACCAAGTACTTGCAGTACACCGACGTCCGATTGCAGCAGGCAAATTTCCCTGCCCCAGCTGCTGGACCGTAGAAAGAAGTACACTCCCAGCCATCCACATGCCCAGCGGTTGAATGCTAGCTTGGCTAAATTGCTAGCACTTCAACTGCTGCCTTTTCAGTTGGTAGACTCGGCCCCCTTCCGTGAGTTTGTTCAATGTGCGGTTCCTCAGTGGCAGGTTCCCAAACGCCACTTTTTCTCACGGAAGGCGATTCCGTCTCTCTACCGGCATGTGGAAGGCATTGTCCATGCCTCGCTGGACAGGGCGGTCAGCGGTAAGGTGCATATTACCGCTGACTCATGGTCCAGCAGGCATGGACAGGGACGGTACCTTTCTTTCACGGCCCATTGGGTCACTCTATTGGCAGCTGGGAGGGATGCAGGACAAGGTGCAGTAGTGTTGGAGGTTGTTCCGCCACCACGCCTCCAAAACGCTACTACTGCTACTGGTTGTGACACACCTCTCTCCTCCACCCCCTCCTCTTCTTCTTCCTCCAGTGCTCTGTCCTTGGAACCAGCGGTGCTCCGTAGGCGTACAAGGGGCTACGCAAGTACGCAGGCAAAAAGATGCCATGCCGTGCTTGCGCTGGTGTGTTTGGGGGACAGGAGCCACACTGGGCCAGAGGTTCTGGCAGCTCTGCAGGGGCAGGCCGAGAGGTGGTTGACGCCACGTCAGCTTAAGCCAGGAATGGTCGTTTCTGACAATGGCACCAACCTCCTCTCCGCCCTGCGACAGGGGCAGCTCACCCATGTGCCCTGCATGGCTCACGTCCTCAACCTGGTGGTGCAGCGGTTCTTGGGCAGGTTCCCAGGCTTACAGGATGTCCTGAGGCAGGCCAGGAAAGTCTGTGTGCATTTCCGCTGATCTTATAAGGCCAGTGCTCGGCTGACTGAGCTGCAAAAGGAGCTGAACCTGCCCAAGAACCGCCTAATATGTGACATGCCCACCAGGTGGAACTCAACGTTGGCCATGCTGCAGCGACTGCACACGCAGCAGAGGGCCATCAATGAGTACCTTGCGACTACGGCACCAGGACAGGGTCAGGGGAGCTTGGTTTTTTTTTTCCCACGTCAGTGGAGCATGATCAGGGATGCATGCACTGTCCTCTCACCATTTGAGGAGGCCACGAGGATGGTGAGCAGTGACAGTGCATGCATCAGTGACACTGTCCCTCTTGTCCACCTGTTGGAGCATACGCTGCGTGGGATAATGGACAGGGCACTTGAGGCAGAACAGAGGCAGGAAGAGGAGGACTTCCTTGCCTCTCAAGGCCCCCTTTATCCGGACAGTGTTCCTTCTGTCCCACCCATCACACAGGAAGAGGATGAGGAGGAGGAGGAGGAGGAGGAGGAGGAGGATTGTGTGAGCATGGAGGTGGAGCCTGGCACTCAGCATCAGCAGCAGCAGTCTTTTAGGGATGATGTACAGTCCCAACAAACCAGTGGACTTGTACGTGGCTGGGAGGAGGTGGCTGGCGATCATGTCATCCTCAGTGACCCAGAAGACTCCGGACCGAATGCCTCAGCTAACCTACGCTGCATGGCCTCCCTGATCCTGCAAAGCCTGCGGAAGGATCCTCGTGTTCTTCGGATCAAGGAGAGGGACCATTACTGGCTGGCCACTCTCCTTGATCCGCGGTACAAGGGTAAGGTTGCGGACCTTATCTTGCCGTCGCAGAGGGAGCAGAGGATGAGACATCTCAGGGAGGCCTTGCAGAAAGGTCTGTGCAACGCGTTCCCAGAAACTGGGAGGTTACAAACTCCTGGTCCTGGGCGACGAGTTGCTGAGGCTTCGGTCAGTAGCAGAAGGAGCGGTGGGGAAGGTGGACGTCTGACCGATGCGTTCAGACAATTTTTTAGTCCGCAGCCCCAAGGTATGATCGGTTCCAGCAACCATCGCCAGCGTCTGATATACATGGTGCAGGAATACCTTGGGGCAAGGTCAGACTTGGACACCTTTCCCACCGAAAATCCTCTGGCTTACTGGGTCCTGAGGATGGATCACTGGCCAGAGCTTGCACAGTATGCAATTGAGCTACTGGCCTGTCCTGCCTCCAGCGTTCTTTCCGAACGCACATTCAGTGCTGCTGGAGGATTTGTCACCGATCATAGGGTGCGCCTGTCCACCGCCTCGGTTGATCGACTGACCTTCATCAAAATGAATCAGTCTTGGATCACCACCAGCTATCAGGCACCTGAGGCGGATATAACCAAATAATTTTTAATGTCACATCCCTTCAAGACTATGCCTATGCTGATGCTGAGTGACTGTCCTCTTATGTTCACTGACTATCCTCTTCCTCCTCCTCAATGATCCATGTCACCACACCAGTGCCTAAGGCACAATTTTTTTCAGCCCCTGTTTAACAGGGGCGTGTACATACAATTTTTATAAAAAAATGCTTCGCAACACGTGTGACTGCTGTGCTCCAAGTACAGTATCTGTGAGGGGTTGCAGTGTTGTGGCACCAGCACCAGTGCCTAAGGCACAATTTTTCAGCCCCTGTTTAACAGGGGCGGGTAATTACAATTTTTTTAAAAAATGCTTCGCAACACGTGTGACTGCTGTGCTCCAAGTACAGTATCTGTGAGGGGTTGCAGTGTTGTGGCACCAGCACCAGTGCCTAAGGCACAATTTTTCAGCCCCTGTTTAACAGGGGCGGGTAATTACAAATCTTGATCTAATAGTTCACAGCAGGGCCCATTCCTGCGCCCACCAAGAGTAACTATGAGGGCCTACAGTCTTGTGGCAACACCGTCCACCACCACCGCCAAAGGCCCAATTTTTCTGCCCTGTTCATCAGGTGCTTGCAATTACAAATCTTGATCTAATAACTCACAGCAGGGCCCATTCCTGCGCCCACCAAGAGTAACTATGAGGGCTTACAGTCTTGTGGCAACACCGTCCACCACCACCGCCAAAGGCCCAATTTTTCTGCCCTGTTCATCAGGTGCTTGCAATTACAAATCTTGATCTAATAACTCACAGCAGGGCCCATTCCTGCGCCCACCAAGAGTAACTGTGAGAGCTTACAGTCTTGTGGCAACACCGTCCACCACCACCACCACCCCCAATTTTTCTGCCCTGTTCAACAGGTGCATGCAATTACAAATCTTGATCTATTAACTCACAGCAGGGCCCATTCCTGTGCCCACCAGTCTTGTGGCTACACCAACATCTAATAGGGCAAATTTCTGCAGAGTATATACGCCAGGCCCCTACTTTCAAACATCCAACTTACAAACGACTCCTACTTGCAAATGGAAAGAGAAAACAGGAAGTAACCAGTTAACAACCGGCCCATAGCCGAAAAAACGGCTACAGGGCGGTTGCTTAACTCTATCAGGCCGTTAATTAACGGCCTCACAGAATTCTGCTCTTGGGCGCCCCCTGGTGCGCGCACTCGAGAGCATCCATGTTCGCCGGGTCCAGAGGACCCGGCGGATCATGGATCACGGTAAACGGCCGCTCATCGCGGCCGTTTACCACGTGATCGCTCCGTCAAATGTCGGAGTGATCACACGTAAGCAAACCGGCGTCATTTGATGACGCCGGTTCCTCTCTCCTCCTTTCTCTGTACCGATCGGTACAGTATGACAGGAGAGGGGGAGGGATCGGTGGCAGCAGTGCTGTGGGCGGGATCTGTAGTGCCCACAGCCTGCTCTGCCACCACCGGTCCATCCATCCATCCATGCTCAGCCATCCCTCCATACCCTGCAATACCCAGCAATAGCCTGCAGTGTATTGCTGGGTATTGCGGGGTATGGAGGGATGGCGGAGCATGGATGGATGGATTCTCTGCCATCCCCCCCAATACAGTGCCATACCCCCCTATACTGTGCCATACCCCCCTGTGCCATACCCCCCAATACTCTGCCATACCACCCAATACTCTGCCATACTCAGCAATACCCTCCATACCCTGCAATACTCTGCAATAGCCTGCAGTGTACTGCTGGGTATTGCAGGGTATGGAGGGATGGCTGAGCATGGATGGATGGATACTCTGCCATCCCCTGCGATACTGTGCCATACCCTGCGATACCCCCCAATACTCTGCCATACCCTGCGATGCTCTGCCATACCCTGCGATACCCTGCCATACCCTGCGATACTCTGCCATACCCTGCGATACTCTGCCATACCCTGCGATACCTGCGATACTCTGCCATACCCTGCGATACTCTGCCATACCCTGCGATACCCTGCCATACCCTGCGATACTCTGCCATACCCTGCGATGCCATACCCTGCGATACCCTGCCATACCCTGCGATACTCTGCCATACCCTGCGATACTCTGCCATACCCTGCGATACTCTGCCATACCCTGCGATACTCTGCCATACCCTGCGATACCCTGCGATACCCTGCGATACCCTGCCATACCCTGCGATACCCTGCGATACCCTGCGATACTCTGCGATACTCTGCCATACCCCCTGCCATACCCTGCGATACCCTGCGATACCCTGCGATACCCTGCGATACCCTGCGATACTCTGCCATACCCTACCATACCCTGCGATACTCTGCAATACCCGGCGATACTCTGCGATACCCTGCGATACTCTGCAATACCCGGCGATACCCTACCCTGCGATACTCTGCAATACCCTGCGATACTCTGCAATACCCTGCGATACTCTGCCATACCCTGCAATACCCAACAATACCCTGCGATACTCGCTACGATCAAAGCCAGGATCGTTTTTTTTTTTTTTTTTTTTCAGGCTTTCCAGCCTAGAGGTGAGATGTGGGGTCTTATTGACCCCATATCTCACTGTAAAGAGGACCTGTAATGCCATATTCCTATTACAAGGGATGTTTACATTCCTTGTAATAGGAATAAAAGTGATCAAAAATATTTTTTGGGGGAAAAAAAGGGTCAAACTAAAATAAATAAAGTAAAATGAACAATAAAATATATATATATTTTTTTAAAGCGTCCCTGTCCCCGTGTGCTCGCACGCAGAAGCGAACGCATACGTAAGTCCCGCCCACATATGAAAACGGTGTTCAAACCACACATGTGAGGTATCGCTGCGAACGTTAGAGCGAGAACAATAATTTTGGTCCTAGACCTCCTCTGTAACTCAAAACATGTAACCAGTAAACAAAATTAAAGCCTATGGGGATTTTTAAGTAGCGAAGTTTGGCGCCATTTCACGAGTGTGTGCAATTTTGAAGCGTGACATGTTGGGTATCTATTTACTCGGCGTAACTTCATCTTTCACATTATGCAAAAACATTGGGCTAAATTTACAGTTTTGTTTTTTGTAAAGCACAAAACATTTTTTTTCCAAATAAAACACGTTCGAAAAATTGCTGCGCAAGTACCGTGCTAGATAAAAAGTTGCAACGACCGCCATTGTATTCTCTAGGGTCTTTGCTAAAAAAACATATATAATATTTTGGGGTTCTATGTAATTTTCTAGCAAATAAATGATGATTTTTACATGTAGGAGAGAAATGTCAGAATTGTCCTGGGTGCTCCAGAACACCTGATGGTGCTCCCTGCATGTTGGGCCTCTGTATGTGGCCACGCTGTGTAAAAGTCTCACACATGTGGTATCGCCGTACTCAGGAGTAATAGCAGAATGTGTTTTGGGGTGTAATTTGTGGTATGCATATGCTGTGTGTGAGAAATAACCTGCTAATATGACAATTTTGTGAAAAAAAAAAAAAAAAAAAAAAAAAAATCTTGATATTGCAAAGAATTGTGGGAAAAAATGACAACTTCAAAAAACTCACCATGCCTCTTTCCAAATACCTTGGAATGTCTTCTTTCCAAAAAGGGGTCATTTGGGGGGTATTTGTTCTTTTATGGCATGTTAGGGTCTCAAGAAATGAGATAGGCCGTCAGTACTTCAGGTGTGATCAATTTTCAGATATTGGCACCATAGCTTGTGGACTCTATAACTTTCACAAAGACCAAATAATATACCCCAATTTGTACTTATTTTTACCAAAGATATGTAGCAGTATAAATTTTGGCCAAAATTTATCAAGAAAAATTACAAATTTGCTAAATTTTATAACAAAAACGAAGAAAAATTCATTTTTTTTTTACTGAATTTTCAGTCATTTTTCTTTTATAGCGCAAAAAATAAAAAACCCAGAGGTGATTAAATACCACCAAAAGAAAGCTCTATTTGTGTGAAAAAAAGGACAAAAATTTCATATGGGTACAGTGTTGTATGAATGAGTAATTGTCATTCAAAGTGTGAGAGCACCGAAAGCTGAAAATTGGTCTGGTTATTAAGGGTGTTTAAGTGCCCAGTGGTCAAGTGGTTAAAATCCCTACATATCACCCTCGAGGTGCAGTTATTATGTTGTATTACCATGCATTTGTACTTGTTTACACGTACCCCAATACTGAGCTGAGATCGTCCTGGGCTCTGATCACCCTTACTAAGATGTTTCTGATGCCACACATATTATATATTTTTTGGACTCTTCCAATTACCTTCCTCTCATCGCAACTTACCTCAATACAACATTATTAACAACTTCATCTGGGGCAATAAGCACCCAAGAGTACGGTCCTCCACTCTCTGCACAGCTAAAACGAAGGCGGGACTAGGAGTACAAGATGTCCGAACTTACTATACAGCTATACTCCTCAACCAAGCCAAACAATGGTGGACATCCTTGTCTACAACATCATGGGTGCAAATTGAAGACACAGCCCTTCAGGCTAAAGGCTCACATCGTTTTTATGCACTTCTATTACATCACAGACCACAACACTATTTCCTCAACACAGTCAATGCAACTATTAAAGTGTGGGAATCCACAATCCAACAAACCAAGGGCCTGTCTCATGAAGCTTTAAGCCACATCCCAATCTCAGCCCTTAAGTTCATCTGCCCAAATCTTACACTCTTAACCTGGTTCTCAGCAGGAATATGCAAAATAGGAGACCTTTATAAAGAGAAAACCCTGGAATCTTTTTAAGAACTACAAACTAAATACTCTATCCAGCAGCAGGACTTTTACAAATATTTACAAATTCAACATGTACACGTACATAGGTACGGTGGTCAGAATCCAATCAGATTGTAGGAATTCTACAATTCTATGAACAACCTAGTCCCTCTCAAAAGGGGATCTCACATCTATATAGACTCCTAAACAAAAGCTCCCAGGGATGTATAAATGGGAAAGCGCTTTCAACTTCTCAGTAGACATGTGCACACTGAACTATTTTGTTTTCGAATTTCGTTTTCGTCCGAAAAATAAATGTATTTAGTTACTCCCGATATTGTTTTTTATTTATTTTGTTTCGATAAAAAATGCATTCGTTCGAAAATCCAAAATAATTAAGGTTGAATCTGTCATTAAAGGCTTATGGTGTCTCTCGAATGTTCTAAGAGAACTGTATGACGCCGCAATCGTACATTTCCGGTCGAATGTTCCGCCTACAAGCTATAGTAGAATTCTAATGTTGTATGACACTAGTAATAATTATATTTATTAAAGCGGGGTTTCATCTGAAATTTTTATTTTTTTTAAAGTTAGCAGCTAAAAAAAAAGTAGCTGCTGACTTTTAGTAAGGAGACTTACCTTTCCAGGGAGCCCACGATGCCGGCCGCCGAGACCCTCGGCGCTCAGGTCCCAGCGCCGCCATCCTCACTAAGGGAAACAGGCAGTGAAGCCGCAAGGCTTCACTGCCTGTTTCCTACTGCGCATGCGCGAGTCGCGCGGCGCTCTGTGAATGGGACGCGCTGTGTTAGGGAACACACAGTTCCCAGAACACAGCGCGTCCATTACCCAGAAGACAACGCAGAGGAGCGGAGAAGACAGAAGAAGACCGAAGATCACCGCAGAGTAGGAAGGAGGCAGATTATGAAAACTGCCTAGCAACAGGGATTTCTGTTAAGGTAAAAAACTATTTTTTTTTAAATGTTTTATTTTTATTTTTTGAAGAATATTAATGCTCTTTTTTTTTTTAGGGCCTCCCTCCACTTTAAATATTATTACTAGTCAACCAACATTAGAATTCTTCTATAGCCTATGGGCAGAGCATTTGACCATAAATGTCCGCTCGTGGCGACTGCCTTGTCGAATCTTTATGTCAAATCTTTTTTCTCTATGTCAAATACCGTATATACTCGAGTATAAGCCGACCCTAATATAAGCCGAGGCACCCAATTGAACCACAAAAAACTGGGAAAACTTATTAAACTCGAGTATAAGCCTAGGGTGAGAAATACGCAGCTACTGTAATTGTAAAAGAGGGTCAACAATGCCCATTTGAAGCCTCACTGTGCCCATTTGCAGCCATAGGTCCCCCGAACTTCAAACTTGGTAGTTAAGGGTTCCTAGATGCCCCCTAGATGCAGCCAAAATTTGGGGTCTCTGGGCCCAAAGGGTCCCGAAATGACATTGCTGCAGATGGACACAGTTGACCGACTTTTGGGCCCTGTATCTCGGGGCCACTTAGTGCTAGGAACCCCAAATTCGGGTCGGAAAATGTCAAGCACTTATCTGCAGCAGAGAATGATATTTTTCTGAACCGACTTTGGGGCCCCGTATCTCGGGGCCACTTAATGCTAGGAACCCCACATTTGGATATGGTTCCACTGGGTTTGTACACCAAATTTGGGGTTCCTAGAGATACGGGGGCCCCAAAGTCGGGTCAGAAAATGTCATTCTCTGCTGCAGAAAAGTGCTTGACTCGAGTATAAGCCGAGGGGGGCACTTTCAGCAAAAAAAAATGTGCTGAAAAACTGTAATATACGGTAATCTTGGACTAGTAGAGTTAGGTTAGGCACATTCGACCTTTTTTGCTATTGTCTCTATAATGTCGAATCGTTTCTCTCTATGTCGAATCTTTTCTCTCTATGTAGAATAATCTTGAACTAATAGAGCTAAGGTTAGGCACATTCGACCACAGGTTCGATGAACATAGATCGCTATTGTCAGCGTCATGTCGAATCGCCTATCTATATCGAACTGTTGCATCGAAAATGAAAAAAAAGAAAAAAAAGAAAAATAAAGCATTTGTTTATGTCGGATCTTTCGGTTTTCGGATTCTGCACGTTCTTTATCGTTTGTTAAAACGATAACGAAAATACCAGAAATTCGGACAAAAATGCATTCGGACGAAAACGAATGTACATGTCTACTTCTCAGCTCCTTCTAACACATGGCAGCTTGCATCCTGTGCCCCCCTACGGTTTTCCAAATGCCTTTCCCATTGGGAAACAACTCAGAAGTTGCTACATTTCTGGCACTACACTTCAGAAAAATTATGCAAAATGTTCCCGTCTTCCCCCTCCACCTGCTGGAAGGCTTGTGGAAACCCAGGATCTTCTGCGCACATATGGTGGACTTGTCCTGCAATCTCAGGATTCTTGAAAGATGTAAAAACTTTGCTTGGATCAATCACCAGAGTAACTTAAAGGGTTCTCACCACAAATGTCCCTGTTGGGAGTATGACTCGAGGACTGGCCACATCAACTCCACACATTTGTCACTCACATTTTTATTGCGGCCCGGCTTTCCATTGCCCCGAAAGTGGAAATCTGCCATCCCTCCAACCATAACCCAGCTGATCACAATACTTAACCAGCACTTCCACCTGGAATACATGTTTGCCAAGGCACATCTCACCATTACCAAGTTCCTCCAACAATGGGTGACCTGGATAGCCGATACAAGAAGCACCCCACTCACCTAATGAAAAGTTATATGCCCTGCGACTGACATAAACAATTAAAAAGTACTACAAGATCTCCCCCAAACCCCAGCACTGACAAATCCGAGAGCATTACTAGACAGCCTACCTATTATTTGTTACTTGTTCCTTGTTCTATATAGCCTATGGTCATTTACAGTGGTGTGAAAAAGTGTTTGCCCCCTTCCTCATTTCCTGTTCCTTTGCATGTTTGTCACACTTAAGTGTTTCGGAACATCAAACCAATTTAAACAATAGTTAAGGACAACACAAGTAAACACAAAATGCAATTTGTAAATGAAGGTGTTTATTATTAAAGGTGAAAAAAAATCCAAACCATCATGGCCCTGTGTGAAAAAGTGATTGCCCCCCTGTTAAAACATACTATAACTGTGGTTGTCCACACCTGAGTTCAATTTCTCTAGCCACACCCAGGCCTGATTATTGCCACACCTGTTCACAATCAAGGCATCACTTAAATAGGAGCTGCTTGACACAGTAAGGTCCACCAGAAGATCCTTAAAAGCTACACATCATGCCGAGACCCAAAGAAATTCAGGAACAATTGAGAAAGAAAGTAATTGAGATCTATCAGTCTGGAAAGGGTTATAAAGCCATTTCCAAAGCTTTGGGAATCCAGCGAACCACAGTGAGAGCCATTATCCACAAATGGCGAAGACATGGAACAGTGGTGAACCTTCCCAGGAGTGGCCGGCCGCCCAAAATTACCCCAAGAGCGCAGCGACGACTCATCCAAGAGGTCACAAAAGACCCCACAACAACGTCCAAGGAACTGCAGGCCTCACTTGCCTCAGTTAAGGTCAGCGTTCATACCTCCACCATCAGGAAAAGACTGGGCAAAAATGGCCTGCATGGCAGAGTTCCAAGGAGAAAACCACTGCTGAGCAAAAAGAACATCAAAGCTCGTCTCAATTTCTCCACAACACATCTTGATGATCCCCAAGACTTTTGGGACAACATTCTGTGGACCGATGAGACAAAAGTGGAACTCTTTGGAAGGTGTGTGTCCAAGTATATCTGGCGTAGAAGGAACACTGCATTTCAGAAAAAGAACATTATACCAACAGTAAAATATGGTGGTGGTAGTGTGATGGTCTGGGGCTGTTTTGCTGCTTCAGGACCTGGAAGACTTGCCGTGATAAAAGGAAATATGAATTCTGCTGTCTACCAAGAGATCCTGAAGGAGAATGTCCGACCATCTGTTCGTGTACTCAAGCTGAAACGAACTTGGGTTCTGCAGCAGGACAATGATCCTAAACACACCAGCAAGTCCACCACTGAATGGCTGAAGAAAAACAAAATGAAGACTTTGGAGTGGCCTAGCCAAAGTCCTGACCTGAATCCTATTGAGATGTTGTGGTATGACCTTAAAAAGGCCGTTCATGCTCGAAAACCCTCTAATGTAACTGAATTAGGACAATTCTGCAAAGATGAGTGGGCCAAAATTCCTCCAGGACGCTGTAAAAGCCTCATTGCACGTTATCGCAAACGCTTGGTTGCAGTTGTTGCTGCTAAGGGTGGCCCAACCAGTTATTAGGTTTAGGGGGCAATCACTTTTTCACACAGGGCCATGATGGTTTGGATTTTTTTTCACCTTTAATAATAAACACCTTCATTTACAAATTGCATTTTGTGTTTACTTGTGTTGTCCTTGACTATTGTTTAAATTGGTTTGATGTTCCGAAACACTTAAGTGTGACAAACATGCAAAGGAACAGGAAATGAGGAAGGGGGCAAACACTTTTTCACACCACTGTAGCCACGGCCACCTGTTGCAAATATCTTGCATCTTTTCCGCAATATTTTTTTTTACATCTTGATTACAATGCTTGTAACCTTTCTGTTAACACTGTGTACTTCTGCAACTGATGTTTCTATACTTGTAAACTGTAATATCTTAATAAAAATTCCAAGTTAAAAAAAAAAAAAAAAAATACACCCAGCTGCATCTGGTGAAAGGAAAAAAAATCAGTTTTATATTCCCTTCACACTGGTGCTCTTTTGTCATGCTAAAATGCACTTTTCCATCTTAACATAAAAGCTATTCCTCTTTAAATCCTATGGTACTGTTAACATCAGTCCACTGCAGGTGAGCTGTGTCTTTAAAAGTTCTGCATGCTGTATCAGTGATGCAGTTTTTCAAAAGCACACCAAAGACGCACCTTTCGTGAAAGTCAATAGGAATGCATCAAAAATGCATTGCATCCGACTGTTACAACCCTGGCAAACTGACAACACTAAAAATCTCAAGAGACATTGCTGTGCTCTTGAACGGATGTGGCGTAAAACAAAATGCCTGCAAGACTTCACCCTATATAAATCTGCCCTTCTAAAATACAATTCCTGCCTCCATGCTCTCAAACAAGCCTACTTTGTCTCTCTTATTAATACCTTGTCATCCAGTCCCCATTGGCTCTTCTCAACCTTTAACTCTCTGCTTCGTCCACCACCCCCTCTAACCACTAACTCACTCACTGCCCAAGAGATTCCCCATCACTTCAAAGACCTGACTGATGCAATTTGTGAGGACACTTCCACTGTGCATAAATCTTCCCCACCCAACATACCTTGCCTAACAGCACATTCAACACTCTCCTCTTTTGAACTGGCTTATACTGAAGAGGTTACAAAACCTTTCTCAGATGCCCACCTAATTGTCCCCTGGATCCTGTTCTCTCACAACTACTACGGTCAACCTCTTCTTCTATCCTATGCTCCCTCACTCACATCTTCAATCTATCCCTCTCTAGTGGCACCTTCCCCTCCCCTCTAAAACATGTGTAGATCACTCCCATACTTAAAAAGCCCTCACTGGACCCCACCAACCTGAACAACTTAAGACCCATCTCATTGCTCCAATTCACCTATAAACCTGTAGAACGTTTGGTCTACAACCGTCTTAGCTCCTACCTCAGTGAAAATAACCTTCTTGACCCCTTACAGTCTGGCTTTTGCTCATAGCAATCTACGGAAACTGCCTTACTTAAACTCACTAACTATTTACTAACTGCTAAAACCAACGGCCACTACTCCATACTCTCTGCAGCCTTTGATACTGTTGACCACCTGCTCCTTCTCAATAAACTTCATTCCCTTGGCCTCCAAGATTCTGCTCTATCCTAGTTCTCTGCCTACCTATCAGCCCTACAGGGCTCCTTCAGTGTTACCTACAACTCTGTCTCCTCCTCTCCATTGCCCCTCTCTGTGGGGGTCCCCCAAGGCTCTGTTCTTGGGCCCCTTCTCTTCTATATCTACACCTCCTCCCTTGGTCACTTGATAACCGCCCACAGCTTCCAATACCACTTATACGCCAATGACCCCCAAATTTATCTGTCTACTTCTCACATCACTCCTTCAGTCTCCTCTCACATTACTAACTTACTAACTGACATATCAGCATGGATGTCACACCACTTCCTTAAACAAAATCTCTCTAAAACTGAGCTATTAATCCTCCCCCCCGCGCGCCCGTGCCACCCTCCATGACTTTTCCATCAAAATCAACAATGCAACCATCAGTCCCTCCCCTCACGCCAGGGTACTAGGTGTAATTCTAGACTATGATTTGTCCTTTTAGCCCCAAATCCAATCATTGTCAGAAGTTTGTAGAATTCATCTCCGTAACATCTCTAAAATTTGCCCTTTTTTAACAAATGAAACCACAAAGCTCCTCATTCACTCCCTTGTTATCTCTTGCCTTGACAATTGTAACTCCCTTCTCATTGGCCTGCCTCTCCATAGGCTATACCCTCTTCAGTCTATCATGAATGCTGCTTGTTTTAATGACTTACCTGTTTAACGACCGCTCGGACTTACGACCAGCTCTCTCGAACTGCACACAGGACGTCATGTCATCACTCTGTATCAGCCTCATTCTCACTCCCGGATTGCTGTTTTACAGGTATGTACTGTACTGTACTCGGTTCTCCTAAATGCCCATTCCAGCGTTCTTTATACTGTACTGTTTTGTATCTTATGTCTTTATACTGCACTGTTTTATGTCTTTATGTACAGTAATGTGCTGTGTGCTTGTGCTGTACAGATATTGCCCACACCATGTCAGAAAAAAGAAAAAACTTTCTTGCACCTGCAGAAAGTGCTCAAAAAAAAAAAGAAAGGCTATTGACCTTGATAAGAAAATGAAGATCCTTAAGGACTATGAGGCTGGCAAGAAAGTTAAAGAAATAGCAAGTGAATTGAAACTTGCACGTTCTAGCATTTCAACAATCCTAAAGGATAAGGATAGAGTGAAAGAAGCAGTAAAAGCATCGACAGGATATCAAGCCATAATAATTAGGCAGCGGAAAAGCCTCATTCATGAAATGGAGACATTTCTGGCTGTATGGATTGATGACTAAATAGAAAAAAGAATGCCAATCAAGTCTTTTATTGATTCAAACCAAAGCACGCAGTATTTTTGAGAATTTGAAAGTGCACAAAGAAGAAGAATCGACTGAAACATGTACAGCAAGCCATGGATGGTTTAAAGGTTTTGTGGGAGATTCAACCTTCATAATCGGAGTATCAGTGGGGAGGCTGCAAGTGCAGATGTGGAAGCAGCTGAAAAATTTGTGGTTGAATTTGGTAAAATCATCGAAAAACGTGACTACTGTCCAGAGCAGATGTTTAACGTGGATGAAACTGGACTTTATTGGAAAAAAATGCCCAAAAGGTCTAACATGCGCAAAGAAGATACAATGCCTGGTGTTAAGGCTTTTAAAGACAGGGTCACGTTGTTGGGAGGAAATGTTGCTGGTTTTAAGAAACCAGGTGCATTGAAGCAGGTTAGTAAGCACACACTGCGTGTTTATTATCATGCAAATAGCAAAGCATGGATGACACAAGCTTTATTTGATGACTGGTTCATCAACTGTTTCATACCCTCGGTCAAGTGTTACTGTCAGCAAGAGTGTGTTCCCTTTAAAATTAATATTATGCTTGATAATAGGGATGAGCCCGATGTTCGAGTCGAACGTAAGTTCTAATCGAACATCAGGTTGTTCGCCCGTTTGCCGAACAGCAAACAATATGCAGCGTTCGCGGCAAATTCGAAAGCCGCGAAATGCCGTTAAGGTCTATGGGACACTAACATGAAAAACCAAAAGTGATAGTTTTAAAGGCTTATATGCAGGTTATTGTCATAAAATGCCCTTCATGTCTGGTATGGATATTGAGGGGAAACCTGTGTCAATTTTTTTTCAAAAATGGCGTAGGGGTCCCCCCCCCCCCCAAAATCCATACCAGGCCCTTCGGGTCTGGTATGGATTTTAAGGGCAACCCCAAGCCAAAATGTTAAAAAATATGGCATAGGGGCACCCCAAAATCCTTACCAGACCCTTATCCGAGCACGCAACCTGGCAGGCCGCAGGAAAAGGGGGGAACAAGAGAGCGCCCCCCTCATGAACCATACCAGGCTACATGACCTAAACATAGGGAGGATGCTTTGGGGTCCCCCCAAAGCACCTTGTCCCCATGTTGATGGGTACAAGGGCCTCATCCCCACATCTCTTGCCTGGTGGTTGTGGGGGTCTACGGGCTGGTGTCTTATCAGAATCTGGAACCCCCCTTTAACAAGGGGACCCCCAGATCCCGCCTTCGCCCTATGTGAATGGGTATCGGGGTACATTGTACCCCTACAAATTCACCAAAAAAAGTGTCAAAATGTTAAAAATGACAGTCAACAATTTGGGACAAGTCCTTTATTTTTAAAAAAAATCACCAGCCCAACGCAAGCCGCGAGGCCTGAAGAATAGAATCTCTCATGGCGTCTATTGCAAAACATAATGCTGCTGGTAGTTCGGCTAAATCCTGGGCCTGCTGATCAGGGATAACCTTGAGCACCTGTTTAAACTGGTCTCTCAAGTATTTAAATACACCAATTGCTGCCAGTGCAGGCTGAGTCACTGAACCTGCCAGAGAGAAAGTGTTTTTAATAGGAATTCTAACTTTTTGTCCATTGGATCCCTAAGCATTTGAGCATTGTCTACCGAACAAGTCAAACTTTTATTCACAGAGGATATAGCAGTGTCAATTGCTGGTATCTTCCACTTTTTAGTGTTTTTCTCCTCCATAGGATAAAGTGTTGAAAACTTTTTAGAAGGAAAAAAATGCTTATCTGGGTGATATCACTCAGAATACATAAGTTTTTTCAGCAATTAATGGGCATGCACGGCTTGAGGAGGCTTTAGCGAACCCAAACAAGAAGTGGACTTATCAACCAACTCAGTTAAGGGTAGCAAAAATGTGGAATGGACCATCTCAGTAAGAGATTGCACCAACAATCTATCAGATTGTGAAGCTGATCCTTCCGCATTTGACCCCTCAGAAGAGGAGACATCAGCCTCTTCATGGTTCCCTGAAGGAAATTCATTTTCCCCCACCCCAAGATATTCAGTTTGAGGGTCCTGGGTAATAGAGGGGGAACTGTTGCGTTTTGTCCCACACTGGGATGTGATTACAGCCGCTTCCAAACCTATCATGGCTGCAGAATAAACTTCTTCAGTAATATAGACAGGGGCTTCAGTGTTGGAAACATTTGCAACACTTGATGGCTCACTCTGACCAGTCACCTCAGATCTCTCAGCTGCCATTGTAGAGATGAGTTTAGGCTTTTTAAGAGCTTGAAGGAGTCCCTCTTGAGCCCTTTTTTGGGGTGTTTCTACCTCCTCTTCTGACCATAGCCAAATGCACAAATGCAAAGGTACTACCAGAAGAAATTGCACCCACTGCTTGAGCAAATAATCCAGCAACTGCCGCTGCTATTAATGCTCAGCCTGGTGCTTTAGTAAATGTGCCAAGAGAATGCCTGTGTCGCCACTTACATGTCCCCTTTTTTCTCTTTTGTCTCTCCTACAGCTAATGGAGCTTTCTGAGTGTATTCCCGCACTGGACGTCGCTGCGCGGCAACGCTGTGCTATGCCACGCCCCCTCCATATACCACTCCCTCCCCCTCCTCTTTTTCTTTTTAAATACTGCATTTCCTGTGGGCCTCGGATCCGTCGGGATCTGCGTGTGTGTGTGTGGGGGGGGGGTGCCGAGGAGGCTGACAAACCGCAGTGCAGGCGGTGGAAAAACAGAGCAGCATCTGCCGATCGTTTCTGGCTTCTCCCTCTACCAGAGCGAGGGGGAGAGCTTCTCCAGGTGGGGGATGTTTTTAGGAAAAAATTCCCCCCAACACCTTACCGGAGGCCTGGGACTGCTCACTGGTGGGAAGTCTGCATCTTCTGCTGATTACAGCGTGATCTAAGAAAAGCATGAAAGGTACTTGCTCTATACACCTCTCAGTGGTTACTTTTAGGCATGACAACACTTACATTTTAAAGGAGACAATTCAAAAGAGAATTTAAAATTCCTTAGAAATCTCCACTTACCTTTCCCGCCGCAGGGATTCTGTGGTTAAACCAACAGACCCAATCTTCACGGTGGTCTCCGTTAAAAAAACTTTCAGGAACCGGGGCCCCTTTTTATCAGGGATCCACACTGCTGGTCCAGTAAAAGCACCCCACCAGGAAAACTTTATAGCTAAAAAACCAAAGCACTGGGTCCTGGGGTCCTAAACCTAATTTCTTCTGCCACGAGGCCCGGGTACCATTCAATTCGGCCTGAAAAGACAGTTTGAATGGATCCAGTTGCATAGCCTGCCTCTGCAAGGAATTTTCCAGTGGAGCTCAGCATAGCACATCTTTACTCGTGACCAACCCCTAAGACACTGGCGAAAAAACTGAGGTACTCCAAGTAGTGGGAGGAGTTATATAGGGAGTGGACTTCTTGTCTTAGGGTGTGCCAGTGTCCATCAGCTGAAAGTGGCCTTTAACCCACATAGTAAATACTATGGCTCTGTGTCCCGTGATGTACGATAAAGAAATGTCATTTTGCTGTGGTACTGTTATAAACAAGGGAAAGGAATATTTCATTTTTATTGTTTCACTTTAAGTATTATTAAAATCACTGCTCCTGAAAAAACTGACATTTTTAAAACTTTTGTTTGCATTGATACATGTCCCCTGGGGCAGGACCTGGTTCTCAAAACACTTTTTATGGTAATAACTTGCATATAAGCCTTTAAAATGAGCACTTTTGATTTTTTCATGTTCGTGTCCCATAGACTTTAACAGTGTTTGAGTGTTCATACAAATGTTTTGCCTGTTCGCAAGTTCTGGTGCGAACTGAATCGGGGGGTGTTCAGCCCATTATCTAATTGATAATGCCCCAGGCCACCCTCAGCATCTGGATGACCTACATCCAGACATAAAGATTGTGTATCTGCCTAAAAACACAACTTTTATCCTACAACCCATGGATCTGGGTAAAATAGCAACATTCAAGGCCTACTATTTGCACACCACCTTTTCCAAAGCTGTAGCAGCAACTAAAAATGATGAAGTTACCCTTCGTGGTTTTTGGAAAGCTTACAACATTTTACACTGCATAAAAAACATTGCATCAGCTTGGGAGGGAGTAACAGAAAAGTGTATGCAGGGTATATGGAAAAAATGTGTTTAATGGACAATAGTGAAGGGTTTAATAGAATAACAAACATTATTTTATTAATCTGAGCGTTCTAAAACCTGCAGACCTTTCACTATAATAGGCGTAAGATGCACCAAGATGGTACCGCCTCAGACGACGTCCTATGACAAAACGCATAAGACGGAGCTTGGTACACACTTACGTAATTTCTGGTTGCAGAGTTCCCGCCCGTGGAACGCACGCCATTCGGGAGCTCATGTTTTGCAACCAAAGCACGCTAGCTTTGTACTTGACTGAGTCTTTTTGGATATTATGTTTTTAAACTTTGAAATATAACTTTATAATAAACAACCATCCAGATTTACACTGAGTTCTCGTTTGTTTGGTTTATGAGTATACTATGTGTTTTTGCCATGGAAGAAGCAAGCATTACAGTGAATGAGACCCACCCCAGGAGGGGGTTGAGGGATCAGAATACCCCAGTGCCCATCGAGCTAAGGTGGAGGTGCCATTCTGGATACAGCCAGTACACTCAGTATACGTGTCTTACCCCTGCAGGGGTGTTAGAATCTGGTGAGTGGAGAACTGAAGGGGAGCATGGAAGTCACTTGATTCTCTGCACACTGGTGGATAAATCAACAAGTTTTTTAACAAGTTTTAGTTAATTTTTTTTTAATACCATAATTAATTCACCATCAATTTATTATACATGAATTTGCACAAGTATGTATTTTCAGGAATGAATATCGCCTGTACTTGATGATTTGATGAGATTATCATCCCTTTTTGCACGAACACTTCAGAAGTAGGTGTTGGATATAAATCTTCAAAAAGCACAAAGAAGAGAGCTATACTAGCACATTACCCAATATAGGTCACAGGTTAAACACACACCTTTAAATTTCTCTTGTAAAAGTGACCCATTGGGTAATCACCTTTTAGGTGATGGGAATAGGCACCAGTTACTCATTTGCATACTCACCTGGGAGGAGTGACACACTGTGGGGAGTCGCCCTTCAGGTGACGGGACACGCTATCAACAGCAACTAAATACCTACCTATTGTGCACTCACTTGGAGGAGTGATTCATTGGAGAGTATTACTCTTCAGGTGATAGGCAGCACCATTCACCCTGTTACACACACAATGACCCATTTTTGTATGTGAAAACAATTTACAGCAATGAAAAGCACGACAACACAAAAAAAATTAGCATATGTTTAAAATGTCTGATGTTGTGCCATGTAGTGTGAATGGGGTCTGTAAGGTAGTTTTAAAGGGCCACCTCCAGAATATCTATAACTTCCAGAGACTGCTATAAAGAACTCTGTGGGAAGCTACTGCACAAACAAGATGCCCTGAAATCCAAATTGACATGATTAGTTCCAAAAAGTTAAATAAAATGTTCTAAAAAGCTTTGCAATTGCAGTTTGTTTTCCCTCATTGTAACAAAATCGTAAAAGTCTAACTATACAGATATACAATACATTTAAATCACGGCCATTTAATTTATTTTTTTTTTTTTTACACATAGCCATTAAATCTTTTTAGATCTGTCAACTTGTTGTTCTTCCACAAGGGGATAGCTACCATACTCAGAACTAAAATTTATTTCAAAATTACTGCCTCTAAAAAACAGTGGATGTCCAGGAGATATATTCCCAGAACCCTTTTATTTTATTACATGCTGGCACTTTTGAAATATATATTTTCCTAACAGACTCCATGGCAGCCTACCTATGGGTTAATGCCGCCTCTCATACCTCATAGGACCCCACTCTCATAAATCTTTACACCTAACCAGATACTGTGTTCCTTTTTTGTCCTCCTCCTTAAGGACCAAAGGGGTATTTCTTACCTGAAGGAGTCGTGAATCCGGGTCTAGTTCCTGTTCGCCATTCGCACGCATGATGAAGTTCTGGTGTCTGGAGTCCAACAGCCCAGCTACTAGCAGGGTGGACATGGGGATGAAGAGCGATGCCACGAAGAGCTTACTATACAGCCACTGGCTGGCAAGCGGCAGTATGGCCATTCGTCCCAGCTACTAGCGGGGGGCCTTTTCCCTGAAATGATCCCCGGTGACGTGCCTGTGGATGGGAGCCAGGTCGGATGGTCGACATGCTGGAATGGTAATGTATGGCAGCCTGTTTGTGTTTGTTGTCTGTGCCGGTTTTCGTGTGGGTATGGCGGCTGGAGCGCATCTGCGTTCCAGATCTGTGCTTTTTCCTGTAATGCGCAGCCGCATAGTCTCGATTGAGATTGAGGCTTGGTCGGCGCCTGCGCAGTGCGGACGAGTGACGGTGTTTGCGCATGCGCACGAGTGCCGTGGGGGTGACGCTGATGGCGTCATGACGTCATCCAGGCGGCAGATTTAAATGCCTGTCAGATTTGAACAGGCTTGCTGCTGCATCTATTAGGAAAATATCTGACACTGCTGCTCTGCTTTACGGAGGTAAGAGGCTTAAATGCCTTATCCCCTATTTGTATTTCTTTACTGGCTTGATGTAATAGCATTGATGCATTTGGGGGATTGAGTGTAATTCATTTATTATTTCATTTTTAATTATTCATTTTATTATTTTCTATGGGTGTTGTTGCAGCCTGTCTGGATTTTGTTAATATGGATGTTTTGCCGCCCCTGGTGGCCAGCCCTTAAGGTAGGATGACATGTTTGTTCCTTTCTGCCTGTTTTTGGGTTGGTTGGGCGGGCTTTTCTCCATCTGACATCGGGAGCCTCAGTCCTCATGAGGTTGGACAATACGTAGGCAGTGTCGTATATCAAAAGACAAGGGGGCACTCGCAGTCTCTCCCTTCTGAAAGAAGTGAGTCCAATCATGTCCTGGGCTCAGGCGAACTTGATGGACCTGACAGCAGTGTATCTTCCTGGGATCCAAAATGTCCAGGCAAACTTCCTTTCAAGAACCTCCTTGGACAACAACGAGTGGTCTCTCCACACGGTAGTTTTCGACTGGATCCTGTCATTAGGAATGACTCCGGAGGTGGATCTGGAGAGAGATGACCACCGCTCCAGAGGGATCCTTCAAGGTCTAGCTATGAGTAAGCGCTGTATTTAGCGTGAAACGCGTCAGCTGTGTGCCCCCCTTCCCTGTTTTGCTGTGTTTTCGGACTTTGATGTAATTCCTGTTTTTAAATAAATCCATTTGATTTTTCATCTTCGTCTGGTGTGCGGCTGTCCAGAGTTCCCCTTGTTACTTTCTAACTCCGGAGGTGGACCTGTTTGCATCTCCCTGCAATGCCAAAATGAGGAAATATTATACAAGGTATTGCTGTCCCCAAGCCATCGGAGTGGATGCTCTCACGGATCAGTGGTAATTCCACAAGGCATATGCCTTTCCTCCAGTCCCGATCATTCTTCGGTTCCTTTCAAGACTCAGACAGGAGACGGCAGAAATAGTGGCAATCATTCCATACTGGCCCAAAAGGCCATGGTTTCCTCTCTTGTTGCAATTGAGTTACCGGGACCCAGTTCCGCTCCCCTCAAGATCGGATCTTCTACTACAGGGAACATCTCTTCACCCGTGCCCATCCCATCTCCATCTGATGGCCTGGTGGTTGAGAGGAAGAGGCTGGAGGCATTAGGATGCCCAAGTTCAGCAATTGCTAACCTGTTGAATGCTAGAAGACAGGGTTGCGAATAAAGTTTACCAGAGAATCTGGTCTAAATTTATGGACTATGTCTCCTCTTCTGGGGGTTCCTGCAGCAATCCGTAAATAAAGGATGTTTTGGGATTTCTCCAGTCAGGTCTGGATCTGCCTCTGTCTGTGAGCTCTCTGCGGGTCCAAGTTTCGGCAATATCTGCTTTTACTGGTGTTTCCTGGGCAAGACATCCTCTTACCAGACAATTTTTCAGAGGAGCATCAAGACTTAGGCCCCAGAGAAAGCCAAGGTTCTCCAAATGGGATCTTCCCCTTGTTCTGGATTTCTTCTCAGAAGAATCT
Source organism: Lithobates sylvaticus (assembly GCA_028564925.1). Lineage (NCBI taxonomy): Eukaryota > Metazoa > Chordata > Amphibia > Anura > Ranidae > Lithobates > Lithobates sylvaticus. The sequence continues at coordinate 159,353,559 of CM053032.1, forward strand.
TTTCAACGGATGGATGAACTATCTATGAAGGACATTTCCCTTAAAACAGCCTTTCTAGTAGCCATAAAATCGGCTAAGTTAGATTGTCCAAGCTATCCAAAGGGCATATATGGCTAAGGGGCTGGCTCCTCCAGAGACCGTGACTGCTCATTCTACCAGGGGTATGTCGACATCATGGGCAGCCTCCCGACACATATCGGTGGAAGTGATCTGCAAAGCAGCTTCTTGGTCATCAATAAACACTTTCATGAGGCACTATTGTGTTGAGCCGGCGGCTCTTTCCTCTGTTAATTTTGGTTTAAATGTTTTATCTGTTTGAACGGTGCCAATTAAACCTTTTTTGGTTGAACCAGCAATTTGTGCCCACCCGAGTCTGTATGACTAGTTATTTCCTATACGTAGGCTGCCATGGAGTCTGTCAGGAAAACTGAAAATTTATATCAAATACTTACCGTAATTTTCCTTTCCTGATGGACTCCATTGCAGCAGGAGTTTCCCTCCCATTTGCTGGAGTAGGCTAAGTTATGGAACACAGTATCTGGTTAGGTGCAAAGATTTATGGGAGTGGGGTCCTATGAGGTATGAGAGGCGGGATTAACCCATACGTAGGCTGCCATGGAGTCCATCAGGAAAGGAAAATTACGGTAAGTATTTGATATAAATTTTTCGTTTTATATTCTTAAAGAGTCAAACTCCATAATAAAGAATACTAGTTAACACGTGTGTCACTTTCAGGTCCTATAAATAAATAATAGACAGCACTTGCTCCACCTAATGTAGTGCTAAAAACCAATGCTATAATCCTCTGTATTTATAACCAAACCATATCGATAACATAAACCAACTTATGCTTGTAACTCAATGTATAAATTAAATCAATGAATGGTGAAAAAAATGGCATATAAAGTGCATACATTAATAACTAACATCCAATCTATGTAGTGAATTTATCTGATGTTCAGTAAAAAAATATGCAAACTTTAAAGTGACACTAATCATAAAGTGATGGTTGTGCAAAACAAAGTATTTTCTTTAAAAAAAAAGTGCTGTTGTGCTCCGTACACCAATGATATCTGTGCATCCACCTTGTGGGGGACTGTGAGTACTCTGCACTCACCAGATTTGTTGGACTCCTTTACCATATTGCAAAGGAAGTCTGTTGTGCTTGTAGGTCTTTAGGGGGACCTATCCCACTATGTTGTCCTCTGGTTACTCCCACTGGTGTGGGTTACCTCCGATGGTGACTCAAGAGCTCCAGGGCCAAATAATGCAGGTGTGCAATATATGGAGAGAAAAACTCCTCATAGTATAAAATCCTCAAATGTTTTAAGGATTGGCATCATACATGGTAAGAATCCATAAAAATCCATAAAAATATTGTTACTATAAACAGACTGAACGTTACACTAAGCATAAAAAATAGCTCTGTACATATGTCAGTAGTGGTCGCTGCCTATGGAATGGCATACGTTCCACTAACTGGGCCAGTGGTGACTTATAGGAAGTTCAGCTTAATTAAGTTTATGTTATCGATACGGTTTGGTTATAAACACGGAGCATTTTAGCACTTGTATTTAGCACTACATTAGGTGGAGAAAATGCTGTCTATTATTTATTTATTCATTATTTTGCCCACTAGTAGGAACAGTACTGACAGAAACGGGTTAATTACATCGCCACCCATCACCAAGGTGCGGGTGTCCTACATTTAGGGCTCCATGCACACTGAAGCTTATAAACTGAAGTTTTTGGGAGTTTGGCCTTTTTTTTTAAAAGCCCATTAACTCCCCTCTATGTTATCCTATGTGTCCATGCACACATGGACGTTTTTGATTGTTTATCAGTAGTGGAGTTTATGGGCTGTTGTCTGAATGCCCTACAATCGCATTCAGGAGCTGTTTTCCTGACCACAAAAAATGCTTAAAAACGTTAAACACGCATAAACGCAAATAAAAGCGATTACAAAACGCTGATAAAAGCGCGTTTTTCAAGCAGTGTTTTTCTGCCAGCTATCCGATGACCAGAAGAGTTTTTGAAACGTCCAGTGTGCATGGAGCCTAATGCCCCGTACACGCGGTCGGAAATTCCGACAGAAAATGTCCGATCGGACCATGTTGTCGGAAAATCCGACCGTGTGTGGGCTCCATCGGACTTTTTCCGTCGGAATTTGAGATCCTGCTCTCAAATTTTCCGACAACAAAATCCGATCAGACTTTTTCCGATCGTGTGTAGAGAATTCCGACGGACAAAGTGCCACGCATGCTCAGATCAATTTAGGAGACCAAACCTATTGGCTACTAGCCTCTACGTAGTTCCGTCGTATGCAACGAATGTCACCACGTTCAGAATGATCGGATTTTTCGACAACTTTGTCCGACCGTGTGTATGCAACACCAGTGTCGGACAAAATCCGAAGGATTTTGTGGTCGGAATTTCTGACCGTGTGTACGGGGCATTATACTTTCAGGTCCTGTTCATACCAGAAAACGTTCCGCGTGTATTACCTACATTGTGTTAAAATTAATTTCCCTTGTGATCTGCATGTGGGTGTCAATGTATTGTTAACATCACCCCAAATGCAGAACACGAATACAGTGCATTTGTGAGCACCAAATTGCACAGTACCACAGTACCATATGATTTGGTGCAGTGCATTTTTAAAAGTAGTGCAAGCACTACTTTTTGCATGGTCCATTGCATTTTGAAGCCCATTCAAATGATGGACTGTCAAAATGCTCCACACACGAACATGTGGGAATCACATAGGTGCACATGTGTTCCCATGAGATGCTGAAGTGAACCCACCCTTACTGTCTTTTTCCATGAATAAAGTTTTCATATCATTTTTAGCTGGCTTTTTACCTCCTTCTGAGCTAAGCAATTCTACAAAAATGGTTCATTAGTATAGCCGCATGTTGTATGTGATCTTTTGCTTTTCCATTTTTAAAAGCAGCTTGAATTTTTTTGGTCTATGGGTTTCACTGCTACAAATTGTAGTACCAGAAGAATTATTTTATCAAGCTCAATAAATTATTAGTTGTCTAATGACCTTTAAACTTTTAAATGTAACTGTTAACATGAACTTTAAATGTGACCTTTACCCTGAACCTAATACAATCCTTAACCCTCAAGCATAGATTATTCTATCATGGTAACAAAAACTGTATGTCAGTAACCTGCTGTGCACACATGTAACCAGAAGGACATCTACTGTATCATCATTGCTGTGGCTGGCCGTCTGGAACATGGTTAGGTATCTATGGGTTGCTGTATATTGGTTATTGGTAACTCATCCTATGAATGTATCTCTCTTGGCTACCTATGCTCAGTCTTCCTGTGATGGACTTTCTAAATTACACTGCTCTTTGTCTTCTCAGTTTCCCTTGTATGTCCACAAGTATCCTGTCCCTTTTCAGGGGCATGGAGGTGTGCTCCAAGGTGTCAGAAAGTCCTGATGGGCTGAGCGATTACATGCACTTTTCTTAAAATTGGTTTAAAGCTTTAGTGCAAACTTAAAAAAAGTCAAATTATCTGCACTAAAAAGACCTGCATTCAATTCTGTGTGACAATATGAAATGATCCAAGCCCTGCAATTTAAAGCTTTTCCTCCTTATTTCTAAAATATCTATCTTTTAGGAATGCTGTATATCCATTTGTAAAAATGGGAATTTGGCAAGGAACATCCCATCACACACAAAATATTACAATTAATCTATGTTGTACAAATAAAAAAAAAAACATTAAAGTCAAAGTAAATGCAAAGGTGTCGATTTAAAGCTAAACTTTGAGCACAAAAACTTTAATTAAAATATATCCCTCAATGTACACAAAGGATTTAAATCCTTTATCACAAAGGAATTAAAACAGATATTACTGTGTTAAAGTAGCAACAACATCATCACTGTGCTGCACATAGTCTAAACAGAGAGCAGAGCAGTGGGCAATACACTCACTACAGGCTGCCAACTGAATACTAAAAGGAGGAGCCAGGAAAAATCACCCTGCACAAGAAGAGAGCAGCACTGACAGGCGCTTATTACAGGAAGTTTCTTTTGTCCACATTTTAGCATTAATTGTATTCTGACATTTTAGTGGGGTCCAATACAACTTTCCCAAGGCAACCATCAACAATTCAAAGTGCCAATAAATAATCTAGGTCCCACCCATAAGCCCACACCCACCCACTGGTGCTATCACCCCAATAAAGCATAAAGTTGACAAAATATGTCTGGTGTAACATACTTAAAAACTCACCCATTTTGGGGTACTACAAGAATAGGTGTGTTCCCTGCAAAGTAACCCATGTGGATTCTGGGGCAAAGAATATGATAGATCCCACATCTAACGAGTAACGCTATGTCAGTTATTGACGGTCTGTTTTTTGCTGAATCTTCTCTTGGATGCTTCAAATTTCATTTTTAGGTTTTTCTTTTTGTTACTGTATTGACTTTTATAAATACACTTTAACATCTATTATATGTTATATATACTGTCAAAAGACTGTATTACTTTATTTTTTCTCAATAAAAAACATTTGTAATAAGAATATGATAGATCAGTGTGCACAAGAAGTGACATACTAAAGGGGTGAAAGTAAGGCTGGCAATGAGAGTGCAGATCACAAAACAAATGGCATACAGTCAAAATATATAGAAGACCTGTGAGTGTCAGGTTATGCTTTGCTGGATAATATAATGCGAGCATCCAGGCATGTACTCACCATAGTGTGCAGGTAGCAACTCCTATGCTCTATATATCTTTGTTTTCCCTGTAGAAAGATTTCCAAAGCTGGGTCCATATTTGTAACCAATTCTACATTCAGTACCATGCAGATAAAATTCTGCATCATACCAAAAATAATTATTTTTTAGAACAAATGAAATTATTCCATAAAAAAATCAAGTTGATTTGTAGGCATAATAATGTTTCTGTGTAAAAAGTGCCTCACTGACAACATTCCTAACGTATGTGGAATATTAGTATGTATAACAACATGCACATAATGAGGCTGCCTCAGCATTAACTAAATTAACCTCCCTATCATAGAAAAACGTACTTAGTTCCTCAAGCACATGTTTTGCGTCTTTTAAATAGGATGAAAGGAATTGTTAATAAAAGGAGTAAAGAAGGGAAAGGTGTAGGCATATCAGATCAAGTTGCTTAGAAAATAGGAATGACTAGACTTTTGGGGAAAGAGATATTTATCAGAATGTAAATGGGGGATCAAACTAAATAATTTGTTAACAGAGTCACAGTATATGTTTAGTTTATAAAGATTATTTTTACTGTTAACAGTATCCCTACTATAGCTTGTAAAAATCCATACTAGTTAAGCCAATCCCCAATCAAACCTAGATTTAATGAAAGTGGCTTTTTAATTTTACTGATACCTAAATACATTGTTTTGTTTACTGAACCATGTATTTAACTCTTTTTTTTTTTTTTCAAAGCTGGAAAGAAATTATGTAAGTTTTTCTTTGATTGAAAGAGCATTGTCTTTATTGCTGATACATTAGAAATGGAGGATGTAAAGCAGATTTAGATTGGGAATAAATCTGAGGCACATTCAGGGAATTTTTCCTTAAGGCTCCATTCACGCCTGGCGTTCCTGGAAAAAGTGACAAAGTGCACAAAAAATGCAAGTTTCATAAATGCGTTGCAAACTGGCCGCAAACACAGAAGAGCCATCAATTGGTAATGGCACTCCAAGAGCGCAGGTAGTAGATGCATGTTTCGCAGCGCATTTTGTCATATGGCAAACATGCTACAAATGAGCTAAAATGCACCATGCTCCGCTCCAAAGCGATTTCCGGCTATGCTCATTAGCTATATATATATATATATATATATATATATATATATATATACAGTGCCTTGCAAAAGTATTGAAACCCCCCCCCCCCCCCCCCCTTGGCATTTTTCGTGTTATGTAGCCTGGAATTAATATGAATTGTTTGAGGATTTGCATCACTTAATTTATTGAATTTTGGTTGGAAGCCAAACAGTGAGGACACTGTGTGGAGAGTGAACAAATCTTGCTTTTTTGACTGCTGCTTACTAATTAAGGGGAGTGCCTAATTGCTCCCAGGTGTTTCAGGCCTATATAAGTTTGTGTAGAGCTCATCGTGAGCCTGCTCATCTTTGAGACTGGTTGAACTCTGTCCAAGTGGAACTTGTCTAAGTGGTGAGTTAAAACCAGGAGTTTATAACAGGAGGTTGTAACAGGGGTCATAGTACCTGTGCAGGGACCGTTGTCAGCCACATATCGCAAGACCATCATCTCCTCAGCATCCACATCGTCGCCACATCAACAGCCGCATCTTGGAGGATCATCGTCAGTCAAATCTCGCAGGACCATCATCTCCTCAGCATCCACATCGTCGCCACATCAACAGCCGCATCTTGGAGGATCATCGTCAGTCAAATCTCGCAGGACCATCATCCCCTCAGCATCCACATCGTCGCCACATCTCGCAGGAACATCATCTCCTCAGGAACCACACCGTCGCCACATCTCGCAGGATCTTCATCAGTCACATCTCGCAGGACCATCATCTCCTCAGCAACTACATCTCGTAGGACCATCCTCACCGCAGCCACCACACCGTCGCTACATCGACAGCCACATCTCGCAGGACCATCATCTACTCAGCATCCACATCGTCGCCACATCGACAGCCGCATCTCAGAGGACCATCGTCAGCCACATCTCGCAGGACCATCATCCCCTCAGCAACCACATCGTCGCCACATCTCGCAGGACCATCATCCCCTCAGCAACCACATCGTCGCCACATCTCGCAGGAACATCATCTCCTCAGGAACCACACCGTCGCCACATCTCGCAGGACCTTCGTCAGTCACATCTCGCAGGACCATCATCTCCTCAGCAACTACATCTCGCAGGACCTTCATCAGCCACATCCCGCAGGACCATCATCACCGCAGCCACCACACCGTCGCTACATCGACAGCCACATCTCGGAGGACCATCACCTCCCATCAACCGGACCTTCGCCACTTCGATAGCCACATCTCGCAGGACTATCATCTCGACAGTAACCACATCATCGCCACAACTCGCAGGACCTTCATCAGCCACATCTTGCAAAACCATTATCTCCGCAGCAACCACATTGTCGCCAAATCAATATCACCATCATCATACTTCTATTTTTTTTTTTTTTTGCTCTCTCAGCATGTGCATCTACAAATACTCAGCGGAAACCCTTCGCAGGCTAAGAAACATCACCTCAACATTGCCAACGCCCATTCAAAAAATACTACAAAAAGAGCAATTACTAAGGATCAACCCTCAATCAACCACTAATCAAAGGAAGACCCCAACTCAGCCGCAACACTTAACATGCGCCTTGATTAACACCAGATCGGCAGTCAAGCACAGACAAGAAGTCCACGACTTCATCACCCAAAACAACTTGGATTGTCTCTTCATCACAGAAAGCTGGCTAACACCTGACTGCAACACCATCCTAACTGAATTGGTCCCTGAAAAATACAGGATCCTAACGGAGCATAGAATAGGAAAAAAAAGGAGGAGGCCTAGCAGTGATCTTCAAATCTCACCTTACGCTCGGCAAACCCACGCTACAGAACCCAGTGCCTTTTATGGAGACACTTTCTTTACAGCTGCAAACAACACCCCAAGACAGCATTCATATACTGCTATGCTACAGACCACCAGGACCAAAGACAAATCTCCTGATACCCTTCACCGAATTTATTTCAATGCACACCCTGAAAACCAAAAATGTCCTGGTACTCGGAGATTTCAATCTCTGGGCAAACAACACCGAAGACCCCATCGCCTCTGCCTGCATAAACCAACTGGAAGAACTAGGTCTTCAACAACTGATAAATGCTCCAACGCATGGTTCAGGACACACTCTGGACCTCATCTTCAAACAAAATATCATCATCAACATACTCAACAACTCGCCGCTACCATGGACTGACCATCACGCCATCAAATTCGAAATCACCACCAACAACACCTTCCAGAAATCGAACCACTCAACAACGACATACTGGACCAGATCTCAGAAGAAGCTACACTCGGAACTCTTCAAAACTACACTATCCAACAAAATAACAACTTTAAATTTAAACCACTCGACGGAAAAAACACTCAACTCCTTAAACAAAGCGTTACTACAAACAGCAGACGCAATTGCTCCGAAACGCAGAACACTCATCCGCAATAAAAACTCTGGATGGTTTAATGGAACTCTTACTCTACTGAAGCAGGAACGCAGAAGAGCTGAAAGAGCCTGGAGAAGAAACTGTTCTAAAGAAAACCACACAAACTACAATACTCTCACAATGAAATATCACAAAGCTATCTTCAAAGCAAAAAAAGAACACTTCTCAAACACCATCACAAAAGCCCTAAACCGCCCTCGTGAACTATTCAAACTAGTCGCCCAGACTATGAACCCTACCTGCCTAGAGCCCCCTACCAACGAAACTCAAGAATTTTGCAATGAGTTATCGGATTTTTTTATCGACAAAATCGACAGCATTCGGGAAAATATCCAACAGAAAAATACAATCAACTGCATCCAAAAAGAGGAAGCCGATTCAAACATCGCACAACCACCAAATTTTTCGCTGACCCCGATCGCCATAGAGACCACAAGAAACATCATCAGAAGCCTCCGGGACAGCACTTCACCCAACGATATCATCCCCACAAAACTTCTGAAAGAATGCTCTGACATCTTGGCACCTACTATAACACTACTCATAAATCAGTCATTCAAAGAAGGAATTGTTCCGAACTCCCTCAAGCAAGGCATAGTCAAACCCCTCCTAAAGAAACCCAACTTGGATCCAAGAAACCCCAACCACCGAAGACCGATAACTAGTTTGAACACCATCTCCAAGATTATGGAGAAAGTAGTGGTACAACAGCTACAACTCCATCTGGACACACACAATCTCCTGGACCCTCTGCAATCAGGCTTCCGCCCGGGCCATGGCACAGAAACAGCTCTCCTCAAAATATGGGATGATGCCTTGGAAGCAGCAGATGATGGAGAATCATGTCTCCTGGTACTCCTGGACCTTAGTGCAGCATTTGACACACTGGATCACAACACTTTACTCACCCGCCTCAAAGAAGTAGCAGGAGTCACAGTTTCAGACTTACCATGGTTCACTTCCTTCTTAGGAAATCGGTCACAGACAGTGAAACTTGGAGCCTTCACATCTGAATCCCGTGCAGTCTCCTATGGAGTCCCTCAAGGATCACCTTTGTCACCCGTGCTCTTCAACATTTACATCCGTCCACTCCTAAAAATCATCAGCAAATCTGATCTATGCTTCCACTCATACGCAGATGATACTCAACTCTACCTTCGGATCCCCGGACAAAAAGACCAATATCAGGAATTAGAAAAATGCCTCGCATCAATAGACGACTGGATGTCCACAAACTCCATCAAACTTAACGGAACCAAAACAGAACTCCTTCTCCTAAATGCAAACCGGAAAACTAAATCTACGACACCATGGACTCCGCCCACCATCCTTGGACAGACCATCCCCCTAAGCATAAAAGCCAAAAGTCTCGGTGTCATCTTCGATTCAGAAATGTCAATGAATGCACAAATAGGATCAGTAGTCAGCGGATCCTACCACCTTCTACGCCTGCTACGTAGACTCATCCCCTTCATTCCAGAAAAGGACAAAGCCGTAGTGGTAGGAACAATCATCAACTCTCGACTCGACTACGCAAACTCCCTCTACATAGGACTACCTAAATTCCAGATTTCACGACTACAAGTCGTTCAAAACACGGCAGCAAGACTAGTCACAGGAAAAAAACCATGGGAATCCATCTCCCCATCCCTGAGGACCCTCCATTGGCTAACCGTAAAGAATCGGATCACATTCAAGACCCTCTGCTTGACCCACAAATGCACACAAGGAGATGCTCCTCAATACTTATGCGAAAAAATACAACACTACACCCCCAATCGCAACCTCCGATCTAACGACCAAAACCTCCTCCTTGTCCCCAAATCCCGGTACAAGTCAAGGGGAGAACGAAGATTTGCAGTCCAAGGACCACGGCTATGGAACGCTCTACCTACGAACATCCGCTTGGAAAAAGACCATCGGGCCTTCAGGAAAAAACTCAAGACCTACCTCTTCTAAGAAGGAATCAACGCAGGTCGGATCAAGCGCCTCGAGGCGATTCAGTTCGCAGTTGCAGCGCTATACAAATCATTCATTCATTCATTCATTCATTCAATTTACAGAACATGCCCACAACTTTGAAGATATATTTTTTTTTTATTGTGAAGCCAACAAATAGGACAAAATAACAGAAAAAATACAGATACTCCAGTCTCTGCTGTGGAACTCTGCAGCTCCTCCAGGGTTACCTTAGGTCTCTGTGCTGCCTCTCTGATTAATGCCTTCCTTTCCCGGTCCGTGAGTTTTGGTGTGCGGCCGTCTCAACAGGTTTGCTGTTGTTCCATGTTCTTTCCATTTGGTTATGATAGATTTGATGGTGCTCCTAGAGATCATTAAAGATTTGGATTGTTTTTTTATAACCTAACCCTGACTGTTTGGAGAGTTCCTTGGTCTTCGTGGCAGTGTTTGGTTAGTGGTGCCTCTTGCTTAGATGGTGGAGGTGTGTATATGTAATGACAGATCATGTGACACTTAGATTGCACACAGGTGGACATCATTTCACTAATTATGTGACTTCTGAAGGTAATTGGTTACACCAGAGCTTTGTATGGGCTTCATAGCAAAGGGGGTGAATACATATGCACATTCCAATTATAATTATTTTATTTCTGAAAAATAGTTTTATGTATATATTTTTCTAATTTTACTTCACCAACTTAGACTATTGTGTTCTGATCCATCACATCTAATTCAGATTAAAAAAAGCATTGAACTAAAGGCTGTCATGTAATAAAATAGGTAAAAAGCCAAGGGGGTTGAGTACTTTTGTAAAGCACTGTATGCTGTGCTATATATGTGGGTGTGAAGCGGGCCCCCTTGGAAGTTTGGGGTAGTTGTGTGGTTAGTAGTTTGCTGGTGAGGCATTGAATGATATGACAGGAAATGTAGGGATGTAGGTATTGTATGAGGGAGAATGGGGGATGTTTGGATTTTGAGGTAGATCTTTGGTGTAGATTAGGGATGAGCCGAACACCCCCGGTTCGGTTCGCACCAGAACCCGCGAACGGACCTAAAGTTCGTGCGAACATTAGAACCCTATTAATTACAATGGACGCGAACGTTCAAAATCAAAAGTGCTAATTTTAAAGACTAATATGCATGTTATTGTCATAAAAAGTGTTTGGGGGCCAGGGCCCTGCCCCAGGGGACATGTATAAATGCTGCTCTCTAAGCCGTTACTGTGGCAACCTTTTTGTTTGCAGCTTCCCCTGGTCTCAGTTATCGATGTGTCATATTGAGACGCACCGTGACTGTCACGCTCCCTGGTGGTGATGAGTCTGATTGGCAGAGAAGGGCCTCCCTTGCGGCTCCCGCTCGCCGGTCCCCTGATGATGGGACAGTAGGACCAGGAGTCAGGAGGGGCACAGGTGCCTGGCAGGAATGGTCAGACCGGTACAAGAGCTTCCTGGATAAGCTCAGCGGATGAGGTAAGTAGGTAGCTGTAGGCAGACTGGAACAACAGGCAGACTTGGATCTGTATGCAGACTGGAACAACAGGCAGACTTGGATCTGTATGCAGACTGGAACAACAGGTAAGCTGGATCTGTATGCAGACTGGAACAACAGGTAAGCTGGAACTGTGTGCAGACTGGAACAACAGGTAAGCTGGATCTGTATGCAGACTGGAACAACAGGCAGACTTGGATCTGTATGCAGGCTGGTACAACAGGTAAGCTGGATCTGTATGCAGACTGGAACAACAGGCAGACTTGTATCTGTGTGCAGACTGGAACAACAGGCAGACTTGTATCTGTGTGCAGACTGGAACAACAGGCAGACTTGGGTCTGTATGCAGGCTGGAACAGCAGGTAAGCTGGCTCTGGAATGGTCAGACAGGCCGGGTCAGATATCAGGCTGGCAGCAAGGTACAGATGGAGCAAACAATAGGATGGTCAAAGACAAGCCAAGGTCGATACACAGGGACAGAGCGGATGGTCAAGGATAGCCGGGTCAAACACAGGTAAACAGTCTTCAGATCAGGTTTCAGACACAGAACGTTGTAGAGCAGACAGCGGGGACCGTCAGTCACAGGAGGGTTTAAATAGCCTCACTGGCGCCAATGGAGGCGCGCACCCGTCCGCGCACGCTCGCCCTCGTCTGCGGGCGCGCGCGTGCACGCGCGCGCTCGCGCATGCGCAATGGCAGCCGAGAACGGGAACCAGAGATACTGAGGCGCCGATTACTGGCAGGATCATCAGGTCGCTGGCCACGGATGGAGCCCTCATGACATTGCCCCCCCCTAAGGGGCAGCCTCCGGATGCCCCTCGGGGCAAATTTCTCAGGATGGGCTCTCTTAAAAGATTGGACTAGACTCTTAGCGTGGATGTTCTCCTCGGGCTCCCAGGAGTTTTCCTCGGGGCCGTAACCCCTCCACTTGATTAGGAACTGGTTCTGGTTTTGCCTTCTTCTGACATTAAGGATGGCTTCCACCTCGAACTCCTCTTCCCCGTCCACTATGACTGGATCAGGAGGGATGGCTCTCCGGTTGGGGAAAGGGTTGCTAACCGAGGGCTTCAGTAATGACACATGGAAGACCGGGTGAATCTTCAAAGAATCTGGAAGTTCTAATTCATAAGCCACCTCGTTGATCCTCCTCTTGACCGGGAAGGGGCCCAAGAACTTGGGGCCCAGTTTCCGTGAAGGGCAAGCCAGTTTTAGGTTAGAGGTGGATAGCCATACAGTTTCGCCCGGGGCAAGCACCAGTTCCCCCCGTCTTTTTTTGTCAAATACGGTCTTGTTGTACTCCTGGGTCCTAGTCATGGTCTCCTGAAGAAGTTGGTTGTTGGTGGAAAAGAACTGGATTCGCTCTTGGACTGCTGGCACAGTGCAGTCAGGAAGTGAGTTCGGCAGAAATGCCGGGTGGTACCCATAGTTGGCGAAAAAAGGAGTCTGTTTGGTGGCGGAGTGGGTGGCGTTGTTATATGCGAACTCTGCCAGGGGCAGAAGGGAGATCCAGTCATCTTGGGCGAAGGAGGAAAAGCAGCGCAAGTACTGCTCCAGGGTCTGATTAGTCCGCTCCGTCTGCCCATTGGACTGAGGGTGGTACGCAGAGGAGAGAGAGAGTTCGATATCCAAGGACTGGCACAGGGACCTCCAGAATCGAGAGGTGAATTGCACCCCTCGATCCGAGACGATGTTAGCCGGGACCCCATGAAGGCGGACAATTTCCCTAATAAAGGCCCGTGCCGTCTCTGGAGCTGAGGGGGTGCCCTTCATGGGGATGAAGTGAGCCATTTTGGATAACCGATCGACGATCACAAAGATCGTCGTGTGGCCTTCTGCTGGGGGTAACTCCACAATAAAATCTAGGGAGATCATCCTCCAGGGACGATCTGGGACAGACAGGGGTTTAAGGAGACCCCAGGCTCTGGTTTTGGGATTCTTGTTCCGGATGCAGGTGGGGCAAGTGTCCACAAATTTTTTACAGTCAGCCCGTAGTTGCGGCCACCAGAAGGTACGCTGTACCAAGTCGGTGGTCTTAGCGACACCGAAGTGACCAGCCAGGGCGTGGTCATGGCACAGCTCCATGGTTGTTACCCGGAGCTGTTCCGGGGTGTAGATCTTGTCCCCGTACCAGAATAGTCCATCCTTCTCCTGTAGCTGGGTTTCGGAAGTGGGCCTTTGCCCTGCTGAGGCACGTTTGAATTTGGACAATAAGTCCTCTTGAAGAAGGAGAAAGTTTCCAGGGGCCAGAATAGTGTCAGGGGGATCTTCTTCCTGGTGCTTGTGGTACATCCTAGACAGAGCATCTGGTTTGACATTCTTGGATCCGGGCCGGTATGTCACATGGAAAGTGAATCGGGAAAAGAAAAGTGCCCATCTGGCTTGTCTGGGTTTCAGTCTCTTAGCTGACTTCAAATATTCCAGATTCTTATGGTCGGTGAATATTAGAATGGGGTGAGAGGCCCCCTCCAGGAGGTATCGCCATTCTTCTAGGGCGGCCTTGATCGCCAGTAGTTCTCGGTCGCCCACATCATAGTTCCTCTCGGCCGAGGACAACTTGCGGGAGAAGAAGGCGACCGGGTGCAGCAGAGACTTGTCCCCCTGTCTCTGGGATAGGATGGCACCCACCGCGATCTCGGAGGCATCAACCTCCAAGGTGAAGGGTAGAGAGGAGTCCGGATGCCTGAGGATGGGTGCCGAGGTAAACAGAGTTTTAAGGGCATCAAAGGCCCCCTGGGCCTCGGAAGACCATCGGAACCGGGTCCCTTGTTTGGTCAGTTGGGTGATAGGCGCCACAATGGCGGAGAACCCCCTGATAAATTTACGGTAAAAATTGGCAAAGCCAATGAACCGTTGGATGCCCTTTTTGTCTGCCGGAGTGGGCCATTCCAAGATGGCAGAGATCTTCTGGGGGTCCATTTTGATGCCTGTACTTGAGATGATTAGCCCAAGGAAGGGGATACTCTCCTGTTCAAACTGGCATTTCTCTGCCTTGGCATACAGACCGTGGATACGGAGCCGTCCCAGGACCTCCTTGACGTGTCTGCGATGGGTCTCTAAAGAGGGGGAGAAAATCAAGATATCGTCCAGATATACCACGGCAAACAAGTCCAGGAAGTCCCGGAGTACGTCGTTAATGAAGTATTGAAAGGTTGCGGGGGCATTGCACAGGCCGAAGGGCATCACGAGATACTCGTAATGCCCATACCGTGTCCGAAAGGCCGTCTTCCACTCATCCCCATCCTTAATCCGGACCAAATTGTAAGCCCCCCGTAGGTCAAGCTTCGTGAAGATGGTGGCCGTGCCAAGCCTCTGGAAGAGTTCAGGGACCAACGGGAGAGGGTAACGGTTCTTGACCGTAATGCTGTTCAACTCCCTATAGTCCACACAAGGCCGAAGGGTGTGATCTTTTTTCTCCACGAAAAATATGCCTGCGCCCGCAGGAGAGGTAGATGGGCGGATGAAGCCTTTTCGGAGGTTCTCCTCAATGTACTCTTTCAACTTGCCTTGCTCCACTTCTGTCAGGGGGAAGACCCTTCCAAAGGGAATCTCTGCTCCAGGGAAAAGTTCAATTGGGCAATCATAGGCCCTGTGAGGAGGAAGCACCTCTGCTGCCTGTTTGCTGAAGACGTCTAGATAGTCGTGGTAGGCCTGGGGAATAGCCTGACGGAGGTCCATCTCAGAGTCCCCACTTGACAGAGTAGCCAGCTGGGAGGAATTAGAAGGTCTGCAAGACATCTGACAATACTGAGAGGAGAAGGAAACCATCCCAGTGGCCCAGTCGATGACTGGGTTGTGGGCCCTCAGCCACGGCATGCCCAAGATTATAGGGGATAATGGAGAGGAAATAATGTCCATGCAAAGAAGTTCCTGATGGTTGCCCGAGATGGTCATGAGCAGTGGGATGGTCTCTTGCGTAACTGGGCCTGAACGGATGGAGGAGCCATCCGCCAGGTAAACTGACAGTCCCTGGGATTTAGACTGGAGGGAGATCCGGTGTTGGGCAGCGAAGGAAGAGTCCATGAAGCAGCTGCATGCCCCGGAATCAATAATGGCGGGTACCTGAAGGATTCTTCCCGGAAGCTGTAATGAGACAGAAAGAGCAAGGTGAGAGGAGACCCGGGTTGAGGGGTCCATGGAGCAAGTAGGCATGAGAGGGCACTTACGAGCCTTGGCCGGACAGTTCCTTACGTAGTGCCCAGGCTCACCACAGTAAAGGCACAAGTTGTTGACCCGACGACGTTGCCGTTCCTCAGGAGTTAGGGAAGGCCTCAAGAGCCCTAACTGCATGGGCTCGGAGGAATCAGGGAGGGTTACTGACCGCTGGGCCGAGCCAGTCTGCAGGTGACTTGGAGCCTTGGGGAGCATCCAGGTAGGATGAGTGACACCGGATGCACGTTCCGACCTGCGCTCCCTTAGTCGTCGGTCAATCTGGATGACCAGGTTGATCAGAGTGTCCAGGGTCTGGGGTACCCCAACTCTCGCCAGCTCATCTTTTAGTGCCTCAGAAAGTCCTAGGCGGAACTGGTGACGCAGGGCCGCGTCGTTCCACTGGGTATCCGCACCCCAGCGTCTAAAGTCCGCGACATAGTCTTCCACAGGCCTTCGCCCCTGCTGGAGGGCGCGCAGAGTGGTCTCCGCGGTGGCAGCGAGTTGGGGGTCTTCATAGAGTTGGGCCATGGTGTCAAAAAATGAATTAAGACCGGCCAGTGCAGGGTCTTTCTGCTCTAGGAGGCGGTGGGCCCAGGTTCGCGGGTCTCCGGAGAGTAGGGAGATCACGAAGCCCACCTTGGTGGCTTCCAGGAAAAAAGTACGTGGCTGCAGTGCAAAGAATAGTTCACAGGAGTTACGGAAGTCCCGAAAGAGGTTGCGGGCACCCGAGAATCTCTCAGGGATTGGTACCCGGGGCTCTGGAGGGAGCATTATCACTGATGGTCCTGGACTTCCCCCAGATGGGGCTGTTGGTGGTAAAGCCAGCACCCGTTCTTCCAACCGGGTGTATCCCTGCTGGAGATTCTTTACCGCCTCGGTCAATCCTGCCAGGTGTTGGCACAGTCCTTCCATAGGAGAGGCCCCCTGCTCAGACTCAGACATGGCTGTCTGCTACTGTCACGCTCCCTGGTGGTGATGAGTCTGATTGGCAGAGAAGGGCCTCCCTTGCGGCTCCCGCTCGCCGGTCCCCTGATGATGGGACAGTAGGACCAGGAGTCAGGAGGGGCACAGGTGCCTGGCAGGAATGGTCAGACCGGTACAAGAGCTTCCTGGATAAGCTCAGCGGATGAGGTAAGTAGGTAGCTGTAGGCAGACTGGAACAACAGGCAGACTTGGATCTGTATGCAGACTGGAACAACAGGCAGACTGGGATCTGTATGCAGACTGGAACAACAGGTAAGCTGGATCTGTATGCAGACTGGAACAACAGGTAAGCTGGAACTGTGTGCAGACTGGAACAACAGGTAAGCTGGATCTGTATGCAGACTGGAACAACAGGCAGACTTGGATCTGTATGCAGGCTGGTACAACAGGTAAGCTGGATCTGTATGCAGACTGGAACAACAGGCAGACTTGTATCTGTGTGCAGACTGGAACAACAGGCAGACTTGTATCTGTGTGCAGACTGGAACAACAGGCAGACTTGGGTCTGTATGCAGGCTGGAACAGCAGGTAAGCTGGCTCTGGAATGGTCAGACAGGCCGGGTCAGATATCAGGCTGGCAGCAAGGTACAGATGGAGCAAACAATAGGATGGTCAAAGACAAGCCAAGGTCGATACACAGGGACAGAGCGGATGGTCAAGGATAGCCGGGTCAAACACAGGTAAACAGTCTTCAGATCAGGTTTCAGACACAGAACGTTGTAGAGCAGACAGCGGGGACCGTCAGTCACAGGAGGGTTTAAATAGCCTCACTGGCGCCAATGGAGGCGCGCACCCGTCCGCGCACGCTCGCCCTCGTCTGCGGGCGCGCGCGTGCACGCGCGCGCTCGCGCATGCGCAATGGCAGCCGAGAACGGGAACCAGAGATACTGAGGCGCCGATTACTGGCAGGATCATCAGGTCGCTGGCCACGGATGGAGCCCTCATGACAGTGACGTCATGAGGACGCGCGGAGGTCACGTGTACATGCAAGCTATGATTAAGGTAGGAAATGAATAAATAATCCAGGACTTTCATTGCTATCATAATTTAAACAACATACAGCTGGCTCGTTTTCATTTATGTGCTGTTTGAGATTACTCTGATTGATTACTAAATCCTGCTCCACCAATGGGAAGTTAGTTAATTCAATTGCTTCCCTATTTAAGTCGGGTGTTTGTAGTCATGGTCGTTCCGCTGAAGAAGTCCTGCAAAGGACGTAATGCATACGGACGAAAGTGACATCACCCGCAGCCCTATTTTGTGCACTTTGTTATATGCTGTACCTTCCTAGCACCGGGATACAGGTGCTCTCTTTGTAAGTTTTTATATTCCCATCTTTTTTTAAATAAATTGTTTACAAGCAGAGAACACTATGTTTTTTTTAAATTTTTCATCCACATGATTGATGGTGATATGGGACTGAGTTGGACATACTGACACCCATCCTGCATCTCTGCCAAGTGTGACGAATTTCTCCAGAGGATCGCTGTCATTTAACCCCTGGTGGGAAGGCTTTAGTGACCCTTTATGATCTAAGGGTCCACTTGGTGAGGTGAGCGGCCATTTCATCTGTGGTGGGAGTTTTTTTCTTTCACGTTGTCACCTGCATGCACATGCCTCCGTCATCACCTTAGAAAGACACCATTGGACTGTTTTGTGGACTATTTTATTTACCGTATATACTCGAGTATAGGCCGACCCGAATATAAGCCGAGGCACCTAATTTTACCACAAACAACTGGGAAAACTTATTGACTCGAGTATAAGCCTAGGGTGAGAAATGCGCAGCTACTGTAAGTGGAAAAGAGGGTCAACGATGCCCATTTGCAGCCTCACTGTGCCCATGCAGATGGACACAGTTGACCGATTTGGGGCCCTGTATCTCAGGGTCACTTAGTTCTAGGAACCCCATCTTTAGATATGTTGTAGTGCTAATTCCACTGGGTTGGAATACAACATTTGGGGTTCCTAGCACCAAGTGTCCCCGAGATACGGGGCCCAAATTCGGGTCAGAAAATCTCAAGCACTTTTCTGCAGCAGAGAATGACATTTTCTGAACCGACTTTGGGGCCCTGTATCTCGGGGCCACTTAGTGCTAGGAACGCCATCTTTGGATATGTTGTAGTGCTAGTTCAACTGGGTTTGAATGCCAAATTTGGGGTTCCTAGCACCAAGTGTCCCCGAGATATGGGGCCCCAAATTCGGGTCAGAAAATGTCAAGCACTTTTCTGCAGCAGAGAATGACATTTTCCGAACCGACTTTGGGGCCCCGTATCTCGGGGCCACTTAGTGCTAGAAACCCCATCTTTGGAGATGTTATAGTGCTAGTTCAACTGGGTTTGAATGCCAAATTTGGGGTTCCTAGCACCAAGTGTCCCCGAGATATGGGGCCCCAAATTCGGGTCAGAAAATGTCAAGCACTTTTCTGCAGCAGAGAATGACATTTTCCGAACCGACTTTGGGGCCCCGTATCTCGGGGCCACTTAGTGCTAGAAACCCCATTTGGAGATGTTATAGTGCTAGGTCCACTGGGTTGGCACACCAAATTTGGGACTCCTAGACCCAAGTGGCCCCGAGATACGGGGCCCCCAAAGTCGGGTCGGAATTTTTTTTTTTTTGCTGCAGAAAAGTGCTTGACTCGAGTATAAGCCGAGGGGGGCACTTTCAGCACAAAAAAATGTGCTGAAAAACTCGGCTTATACTCGAGTATATACGGTAATATATGTTTTCGTTTTGTTTCTTATTTTTATTTATATATTTTTGAGTGTGTTCTAGCGCTGCACCTTTTTTCATTTATGTTTCTACAGAGGGATTTTGAAGGTTGACCCTTGGTGTTCAGCAGCTTTTATTTTATTTCATTCATTATTTGTTATACCATTGCGCTGATTTATTTTTCTATTATAATTTGTACTTCATCAATTTTCTTTAAAATTAGCAACAAATATGGATGTTTTCCAGTATTTGGAGAAACGTGAGGTTAAAATCAATGAGGTTTTTTCCATAAACTCCACCACGGAGCCTGTTAGTGATATGCCCCAGTCTTTTAAGAAATTGGGTCATATCTTTGAGAAAAAGGTTAAGACCTGGTGGGATATCACATCATTTGAGCAGTATATCAGAGCCAGACTCATTCCTAGACGCCTAAGGTGGGATGTCCCCCCAAATGACGGCTTGGTGGATGATGAATCTGTGGTTGAGTGGAGAGATTTTTTTATCAAAAAGGGTCTAGAATTATTGGATTTACTCTTAAAGAGGAAACAACGGAAAATGAAAATCCTGGATTCCCAAATTAGAGAAATCACCAATATTCTGGAACCATTCAAAGAGAGCACAGAGTTTTTGAAATTATCAGGTGAACTAAAAAACAAACTCATTAAAGTGGAAGTAAACCCTTCCACATGACTTTGGCCTACAGGTAAGCCTAGATTAAGGCTTACCTGTAGGTCCAATAAATATCTCCTAAACCTACATGGTTTAGGAGATATTTAGCGATGAAAAGGCATCGCTGTCTACGGCGCATGCGCCGTAGACAGCGGCGCGCAGGCGCACTGAGGGCGCACTGCATATGCCGCTCTCACGGCAATATGCCGATCTCGTGCGCATGCGCGGGAGTGACGTCATCGCCGCTCCAGCGAATGATAGCGCTGGAGCGGCGAGACCCGGAAGTCACTCCGGCCCTGCATGGCAGCGAGGAAGATGGAAGATAAGGACGGCTTCGGGGGCTTCGTTTTCAGGTAAGTTTTTCATAATGAGCTAGTATGCTATGCATACTAGCTCATTATGCCTTTGCCTTGCAGGGTGTCTTTTTTTTTTTTTTTTTTTACAGAGGCTTTACTTCCTCTTTAAGTGGGATGTAGAGATCCAGACTAAGAAAAAGAAGAAGTTCATTAGGGACTCTAATGACTTTAATGGAGGGACTATATTTAAATGGCAGTCACTTCATGTTCCTCCTGTATCCTCAGGACTGGTTCCTGGTGAAGCAATACCAAATGAGGTGGGGATGGATACACCTAAGAGAGAATCCTCCCATGAATATACATATTCTCAATCATATGATTATGGACCCCAGCATAATTATTATCCAATTAGAAGTATAAATA
Source organism: Lithobates sylvaticus (assembly GCA_028564925.1). Lineage (NCBI taxonomy): Eukaryota > Metazoa > Chordata > Amphibia > Anura > Ranidae > Lithobates > Lithobates sylvaticus. The sequence continues at coordinate 159,374,462 of CM053032.1, forward strand.
AAAGGGGAAAGAATAAGAGGGGGAGAGGTAGAGGTGGTAACAACTACCCCCGTCTATATCTGGTGGAGCAGGTTATTCTAATCCCCCTTATTATCAAGACAATTGGAGAGAGAACCAACAAAATGTAGCAAGAGGGGGTCAAGTAAATAGAGGAGGACCTCCTATCCCTCACAACAGACCCATTCCTACCCATAACAATTTTACACCATTAATTGATCAAACATCATATGAAGTAGGGACTTTTTTAGGGCAACACAGGGGACAGGGGTCAGGTCCCCCGGTCTACCCACCCACACAGGGGGAATGGTGGAGACAACCCCCGCCGTTCACACCACCAGGAGGGGTGTCACTAAGAAAAAGAAAAGAAAGAGAGGATGCAGAGGGGGTAGGCGGCTACAAAAAATCCAAACCCCAGTAGGGACTGGAATTTATAATCTCAGCGGGGTTCCGCTGGACAGGGATGAGGTTGAGGTCCTTGATAGGGGCCTCAAGTTTGCCCCTGTCAAGAACCTCGATAAATTCCAGACCTATGTAAGCTTGCAAAAATATATGAGAACCCTTAATATGAAAAAATACTTCTTATCTAATCCCACTAGAAGTACGGCACTCACTACAAATGACCATTCCTCGTTGAGGAATAAGTCTATTTTTAACCCTATCACAGTTGAAAGTAGATATATGGAAGTGTTTAAAAATATGGTCATCAAAGACCTAGAGGAACTGAAAATTAAAAAAGTCAAAGATTCTCTGACCATCAAACGCGGCATGGAGTCTTTGGCCGAACGTAAAGAGATCGTAATAAGGCCGGCGGACAAAGGGGGAGGGTTGGTGGTTCTTAGCAAAGAATATTACCAAAGAGAGATGAGTCGCCTTTTGAATGACGAAGAGACCTATAGGGTCTTAAATAAAGACCCTATGTTATCATTCAAGGACGAATTACATAATATTATAGAAGATGGTAAAGATCAGGGGATTTTAACTAAGAAGGAAGCTTCCTATTTGAACCCTTTATTTTGCAGAACACCTATTATTTACTTCCTCCCAAAAATTCACAAAGATAGTGTCAACCCCCCTGGACGACCCATTGTGAATGGGATCGATTCCATTTCCGCAAGATTAGGACAATACATTGACTCTTTTTTGCAACCGTTGGTGTTCAGTACCCCTGCTTTTCTTAAAGACACAAAACATATCATACAAATCTTGGAGCAATTACCATGCTCCCCTTCCAGTATTATGGTCACAGGGGATGTCAGTTCATTATACACTAGTATTGGACATAAGGATGCATTACAGGCAGTAGAATGGGCACTGTCACACTCCTCTCTGTCGGGTAGACATCAGGAGTTTTTGATGACCAGTTTAGAGTTCTGTCTCAACAGAAACTATTTCTGGTATAACAAGGAATTTTATTTACAAATGAAAGGCGTGGCGATGGGTGCTCGCTTTGCTCCCAGTGTGGCCAACCTTTTCATGGCCCACTGGGAGGAAGGTGCCATTTTTGACCATCGTCCGCCTGAGCTCATTTGCTACCGTAGGTTTATAGATGACCTGATTATGATCTGGGAAGGTGAAAGATCTAGTCTGGAAGTATTTCTAGATTCATTAAATGTCAACGACAAAAATATTTCATTGACTTGGAATATTGAAGCGGACAAAGTGGTCTTTCTCGATCTAAAAATAAACAGAGACATAGGGAACTTTAGGCTGTGTAACTATTTCAAACCGACCGATCGAAATGCTTATATACCCCTGGGGAGGTGCCACCATAGATCATGGTTGTGCAACATCCCCAGGGGTCAATTCATTAGGTTGCGGCGAAACTGCACCTCCAGTAGTGATTTCATTGCACAGTCCGACATCCTGGTCTCTAGGTTCGAGCAGAAGGGGTATGATATATCTGGTTTAAAGGACGAAGTCAACAAAATCAGCACCATGGAAAGATCTACTTTGACATCTGACGTGGTTCGTGTTAATGATAGAGAGGGTCAAAACTTCAAGATGATCTTGGATTACAATGTCCAACATAAGAAGTTCGAAAAGATCATCTTGAAGAATTGGTCTACACTCAAGCAAGACAAGGTATTGGGCCCTGTTCTCCCCCCCCGCCCTCAGTTTATTTATAAAAGAGCTCCGACCCTTAGGGATCGTTTGGCTCCCAGTATCCTCAATCCTCCAATTGTCACTGAAAATAGACTTTTTAACTTCTTAGGGGGTTTTTACGCATGTGGGAGATGTGTCCCCTGTAAACACTCGAAGGTCAATGTTAAAAAGCGAAAATCTTTTTTAGCAACAGCCACTAATAAAGAATACAAGATAGAGCAACTTATCACATGTGACACTGTAGGGGTGGTTTATATGTTGGAGTGTGGGTGTGGTTTACAATATATAGGGAGAACATCGAGACCACTACACGTCCGCTTGGGTGAACATATAAATAATATAAAAAGAGGTCTCACTACTCACAACGTGTCCCGCCATTTCAAGCAGGTTCACCAGCAGAACCCTAGGAGCTTGAAGTTCTGGGGCATTGAGAGAGTAATGAAACATTGGAGGGGGGGTAATTTTATACGCCAATTGAGCCGTCGTGAATCCTATTGGATATACCAAACCAAAGTATTAACGCCCGGCGGACTCAATGTCGACTTCGATCTAAATTGCTTTATTACTGATCGCTAAATTTTAAATATCATTTTCTATAGGATTGGTTATGCGATTTGGAGAGGGATTTTATAGAAAAATTAAAATATATATATTTTTTTATATATATGTCATATTATTCCTGTTATACATTTATTACATATATTTGTAAGGTATACATTTATGGATTTTTATATGTATGTTACGATATGATCTGTCTTATAGTAGCACAGAGGGCTGTGAGTGGTGTCTTATGCTGCCCAGTAATGCTGCGGCAATATATATATTTTTTCTTTCGCTTGGGATTCATACGTATTGTATGTCTAAATCCCCCCCTTTTTTTTTTAGATTGTCAGCTTTTTTTAGGAAAGTACTTTTAAAATCATTTTGTATGATAAGGTATAGCCACTATAGGTGATGGAGTTGAATATTCACTCCATCTATTATGATCGAGGTCCGGTCATTTTTATTGTTGTATATTTCCTCTCTCTTGTATTATGGAGCCGGGGATACTTCCTGGTCTTTCACGATAGGCCGGAGCACACTCAGTGCTATCGCGCCATTGGCTGCAGTAACGTGGCTTCTCTCTAAGCCGTTACTGTGGCAACCTTTTTGTTTGCAGCTTCCCCTGGTCTCAGTTATCGATGTGTCATATTAGTGAGACGCACCGTGACGTCATGAGGACGCACGGAGGTCACGTGGACGCTCCGGACGCCATGTGACCACAGGGTAATGGGGAAAGGAGACAGATACATGCAAGCTTTGATTAAGGTAGGGAATGAATAAATAACCCAGGACTTTCAATGCTATCATAATTTAAACAACATACAGCTGGCTCGTTTTCATTTATGTGCTGTTTGAGATTACTCTGATTGATTACTAAATCCTGCTCCACCAATGGGAAGTTAGTTAATTCAATTGCTTCCCTATTTAAGTCGGGTGTTTGTAGTCATGGTCGTTCCGCTGAAGAAGTCCTGCATAAGGACGTAATGCATACGGACGAAAGTGACATCACCCGCAGCCCTATTTTGTGCACTTTGTTATATGCTGTACCTTCCTAGCACCGGGATACAGGTGCTCTCTTTGTAAGTTTTTATATTCCCATCTTTTTTTAAATAAATTGTTTACAAGCAGAGAACACTATGGTTTTTTAATTTTTCATCCACATGATTGATGGTGATATGGGACTGAGTTGGACATACTGACACCCATCCTGCATCTCTGCCAAGTGTGACGAATTTCTCCAGAGGATCGCTGTCATTTAACCCCTGGTGGGAAGGCTTTAGTGACCCTTTATGATCTAAGGGTCCACTTGGTGAGGTGAGCGGCCATTTCATCTGTGGTGGGAGTTTTTTCTTTCACGTTGTCACCTGCATGCACATGCCTCCGTCATCACCTTAGAAAGACACCATTGGACTGTTTTGTGGACTATTTTATTTAATATATGTTTTCATTTTGTTTCTTATTTTCATTTATATATTTTTGAGTGTGTTCTAGCGCTGCACCTTTTTTCATTTATCACTCGCGGCTAATGAATTGTCGGCTCCCGTAATACAGAGAACAGTCATTAATTGAAAGTCATTGATAAAAAAAAAGTAATTGATAAAAAAACAAATTAAAAAAAAAAGACGTAGGGTTCCCCTTAATATCCATAGCAGACCTGAAGGGCCTGGTAATTGAATTTGGGGGGACCCCCACGCTTTTTTGTTTTTTTATCAATTACTTTTTTTTTTATCAATGACTTTCAATGAATGACTGTTCTCTGTGTTATGGGAACCGGCAATTCATTAGCCGCAGATGGCTGCCTTAGATGACACAACAGGCCAGAAGGGTAAAGGTGGTTTAATGTGATACTGCAATGCTGTACTAACAGCACGCACACACTAATCCCCATAATCACAACAGATAATGTCAGCAGTCAGCAGCACTCAGCAGAATTGATCACAGCACAGATAATGTCAGCAGCACTGCAGAATTGATCATAGCACAGATAATGTCAGCAGCACTGCAGAATGGATCACAGCATATAATGTCACTAATGCCGGAATACACTACATGAGGCTGCCGGCGCAGCGGCCTTATATAGTGTGGGGCGTGTACTAAACCACCTGAGCTATAATTGGCCACAGGCATCCTGCCTGTGGCCAATTATTGCTCTCCTCGCCGCTGGCTCTATGATTGGCCAAGCATGCGGGCTCACAGTGCATTGCTGGCTGATGATTGGCCAAGCATGCACTGTGAGCCCGCATTGGCGCAGTGCATTGTGGGTCGTTCGCATCACACGAATTTGATGCGAACGGCCAAAATAGTTCTGGGCTCGACGAGCGGTCGAACGCCCGATGTTCGATTCGAACATGGGTTCGAATCGAACACCGGGCCCATCCCTAGTGTAGATGTGGTGTTGATGGAATTATGAGGTGGCACATGGGAGGTGGTTTGGCTCTGGCTGAGTCTGCCACCAGTAGATCTGAATTAATGCCATTCTTTTCTTGGCAATATTTACATTTCCCCCCTTGGTTTAATAACCTTGGGAAACCTAAATAGTTGGTTCGTTTCATTCTTCAAAATTTATAGATTGGACACATGTCTCCATTTTAGCTTCATTGTAGTTGAGTGCCCACACTCCCCTAGCCTTTTGCCGCACATTGGGCCCTAAATGATTCTTTAGGAGATCGCAGGTGAACCTGTATCTGTTCATGATGTAATTTGTATAAGGTTATACTTGTAAAAGTTTGGTAAAAAATTGTATTTGAATATTTTCTGATATCATTATTTTATAGAAGTGGTACTTGCTTGATGAAGAACAATATGTAATGCATGTTTAAAATGCATTAGACTCTTCCAGTTGAAGCGGGCTGTGGTGATGTCATCCCAGTACAACTGTTTGCTTGTTTTCAAGTTTGATATTGTTGATCTCTTTGCTTCTTTTTGAGAATGTGTATTGTAACACCGTGTTTTAAGATGAGGCCATTGTCATTGGCCACTTTTATCTGATGATATTAATAAAAAAAAATGTTTTACATAATTCTTTTTTGTCTATAAATTTGGTTGCCGACAAAATCTCATAAGAGGTATACAAACAATTTTTAATCCAATAAATCAGGGATGGTGGCAACTGTCACTTACATCTGAGTAGCAAAAGATCTGTTGTTAATAAAATATAATATAAGATTGAGGTAGGATCAGGTAACAATGTATGTGAAGTCTCAAAATTACCGTAGGATTTTCCAAGAATGTTTATTGGCATATATGTTATATTTCTAGGGTAGGGTGTGCTGCATGCTCAAAGTTTCCCAAAATATGTTAGGAATAATAACAATCTAGACTACTAAACTAAAGGCTGCTTGAGATTAATTTGGGGCATATGCATTAGCTATAGTAAGAGTGCAACCAGCCAGAGCACCACAAGGATAAAGCTACTGTCAGTATCTTCATAAACATGTTGTAAATTAAAAGGCAAAGTATTGTGGAGGAAGCTGGTGACATCCCTTGTCTTTGAGGAATAAGCAGTATTAAAATATTGCTTAAAGGATTTGTCAAAAACATTTGCCAGGGTTCATAAAATAAAAAATTGTCTCCTGGAGGAAAATAATATCTGCTCCAAGTTGTTTGCATTGGTGAAAAGCCTTTTTTTTTTTTTGTTATGGGAATGGGAGCCCTGTTTTGTAAGATAAATGCGATTGCCTTGATTACTTAGCTTATGGAACATTGGGACGATTGAAGAGGCAAAAAAGGACATTTATTATGTTCAATGTTTCTTTATTGAATTATATTGCATAGTACAGGATGCTAACAATGTCTGTCATGGATTGACAATGTAAAAAAGGAACAAAACACTCAGTTAAGTATAAGTGACAGAACATAATAGTAACAAGTGAACAATAGAACATATTATTGCTACTCATCAGGCAAGTGTATTGTCCACCTTCCCCAGACACCCCACATGGGAACAAGCTGTTAAAAGAGGGGGGGGGCAGCACCCCATCCCTCAGCAAGGTTTTTGTATTTATGAAGAACAAACCAAGGTAATGCAGAAACAAGAAATTAAATATATATATAAAAAATGTGAGTGACAAGAGACACCTGTTGGAAATAGAGGTAATAGAACGTGTAGAATACATATGGCCCTTCTTTGTTGTCGGTATAAGCATAATACAGTGATCGTACAGGGCACTTTGAGGGTAGATAAGGTGCTCCTGAGGGGATGAGGGAAGGAGAAGTAAAAAGAGAGAGATAGAAACAAAATGAAGAAGAGGGCGGGGGGGGGGGGGAAGGAAGACAGAGATAGTATAGTCACCATATTTTAGATATTATGGTAATATATGGACTGGGTCATGTTAAGGTCAGATTATGCAAGTTATCATACTTTGACTGTGCATTTTGAACTGGATAGCCAAATGTCCCATTTAGTTCTAAATGGCATGAGCTTAAGGTCGGTGATTGCCAGCAATTTCTCCATTTCACACTGATAGTTGAGAGTTAAGATGGCATCAGTGAGAGATGGAGGGTCTGTGGTGTGGTTTGTGCCGCCAGCAAAGGGCTGATTGAGTGGGGTAGAATCTATAGCGTTTGTAGGGAGTGTGGTTTTTTTTCTAAATCAAAACATTTTTTATAGTGATTTTTCACAATGTATAGTACAAGATAGGTTACAGTAAATGTAACAAGGTAGATATACAAAGTAATAACAAAAAAAAAAAAAAGAGAGGAGCTCAATGTTTAAACTATGTCATAAGCTTGCAGGTTTCGCATGGTATAGGAGAGCATGGCCTCAAAAAGAGGTAGAACCTGTCACCCCATCTGGGTACACGCTGTGAGCAGGTTCTTGGTGGAACTCTAGTGAGCGGCCTGCCTTCGACCCTAGTAAGGGTCTGAGGAGCACCATATCAAAAGTATAGGTGGACAACAGTGTGAACTAGCGAACAAAAGAAAGAAAAGAATAAAACTTTTGCCATGGGTGTATCGCAATACACATAGTATAGCTATGGGTTATAATAGTTAACAGTAATCAAAACGAGCGTTGTGACTGAGAGGAACAACTGAGGTAAACAGGGTGAGAAGATTTAAACGTTGATGGGAGAGGGGCATCAGTTATGTGGGAGTTCATTCATAGGGGGTTTGCATTTAGGGTGTTTAAGCCAGAGGTCCCAGTTTGTTCGGAAGGTATGAATTTGGAGGTGGGCCTTGGCGTGCATAAATTCCATTAGGCAGTGGTTATTTAGGAGTGTGAGTATTTCCACGATGGAGGGGGATGCAGGGGATTTCCAGTTTTTGGCAATGGCTAGGCGTGTAGCAATGAGAACATGAGAGATAATATTTTGTGAGGGTCGGGGCCAGGATTCTAGGTCAAGGCCTAATAGCGCCATTTGTGGAGTCAGGGATACAGGAACTGATAAGATGGAGAGGAGGAGTGTGGATAGCGTAGTCCATAGCGTGGCCAGGTTTGGGCATTCCCACCATATGTGAAGTGAGGTACCCGGGGATCCACAGTTTCTCCAGCACAGATTGCTTGCAGCCGGGTATATGTGGGCAAGTTTGGTTGGCGTGAGGTACCAATTATGGTATATTTTTTGGGCTGTTTCCCAATGAAGTAGGCATTTGGAGAATTTCAAGGGCAGTTGGAGTGAGCGGTACCATTGTTGGGGAGTATATGTGCAACGTAGTAAGTGCTCCCATTTCAACATTGTGGGAGTTTTGAGTTTTGGGTGGGTTTCAGTAAGGAGTTTGTAGCAGACTGAAATGCCACGTCTGTGGGGCGAGGTGAGATTGAAAAATGTCAGTATGTGCCATGTAAGTAAGTCTTTCGACCAATGTACTTTAGATAGAATTGATCGCGCTCTCAGGTATTTAAAGAAATCTTTATGGTCTAGGTGAAAGGTGGATTGGAGAGTGAGGAATGATTTGAGATTGGGACCTTGATAGAGGGTGTCGATAGTGGGGATGCCTCTGGCTGTCCAGTCAGAGACGTTGATGTCAGGAGTGAGAATGTGGAGGGCTGTCAGTGGTATATGCTGGAGCAGGTTTAACGGAATACCTTTAGATGATTGTATGATGGTTTTCCATACTCGTACGGTGGCATTGATTGTGTCTAGGAACGAGTGCGTCACGTGATGTTGCAGTAAGAGGGCGCAGAGGATCAGTTTGGGTTGGAAGGTAAGGGCCGTTTGTTCTATTTGTAGCCATGTGGTACGTTGAGTATTGGTCCACCAGGCTTTGGTCTGGTCAAGGATAATCGCTTTATAGTAGGCCGCTAAATTTGGCGCTCCCATCCCACCAGCAGTAACTGGTTGGCAGAGAGTGGTGCATTTAAGTCGGGATCGTTTGCCGTTCCATATGAAGGTGTTAAGTATATTTTGTAATTGCATTATCTGTTGTCGGAGGAAGGGTATGGGGATGGTTCGGAAGATGTACAGGACATGAGGTAGAAGGAACATTTTAGTAAGGGCGATCCTGCCTGCCCAAGAGGCCGTTGTGTATTTGAGGTCTTGTATTGTTTTGTATAGTTTGTTTATGAGGCTGTTAAAATTTAGAGAGCGAAGGCGTGATGAGGGTGTGGTTAGTTGAATGCCCAGGTATGTAAGGGTGGAGTTAGGCGTCCACGAAAAAGAGGTGCAACTGGTGATAGCATGTTTGACTCGGTGATCCAGTCCGATGCCCAGCATGCTAGATTTTGAAAAATTGATTTTATAGAGAGAGATTTTGCTGAATAATTCCAGGGTATTGTGTAGTGCGGGGAGCGAGGTGACAGGATCAGTTAATGAGACGATAACGTCATCTGCATATAGGCCTATTTTATGTGTTTCTTGTGCTATTGCTATTCCTGATATTAGCGGGTTGTCTCTAATTGATTGGGCCAGGGGTTCCATGATAAGGGCGAATATTAGGGGTGAGAGTGGGCACCCCTGACGCGTCCCGTTAGTGATACGGAAAGGGTCTGACAGTAGTCCGGAGGTCATTACTCTGGCACTGGGAGAGGAGTAGAGGGCGAGTATTGCCTGGAGGATGAGTCCCTGAAAGCCAAATTTGCGGAGGACAGCGTGTAAGTAGGACCAATCCACTCTGTCAAACGCCTTCTCTGCATCAAGGGAGATGAGCAGAGAAGGCGTTTGATGGTGTTCCACCCATTGAATCAAATCGATGAATCTGCGGGTACCATCCGAGGTCTGCCTGCCAGCCACAAAACCCACCTGGTCTATATGAATTAGTTGTGGTATGATATCAGAAAGTCGCGTGGCCAGTAGCTTGGCAAATAGCTTAGTATCAGTGTTAAGTAGGGAGATGGGTCTGTAGCTGGCAGGCTGGTCGGTCGGTTTACCTGGTTTCGGGATAGTGACAATGGTAGCTTGGAGGGATTCCGGTGGAATTGAGCCCGTGTTAGCAATAAAATTAAAAGATTGGCATAAGTAGGGGGTCAGGAGTTCAGAGAACGTTTTATAGTATTCGTTATTAAATCCGTCAGGGCCTGGGGCCTTATGTAATGGTAGAGCTTTGATGGCCGTTTCAACTTCCGACGGCGTAAACTGAGAGGAAAGGTGGAGGATTTGATCTTGTGAGAGTGTGGGAAGGTGAAGGCTAGAGAGGAAGTTATCTATATCGGAGGGTGAGGGTGGTACGGCTGAGCCAGTGTCGGTAAGATTGTATAATTTGGAATAATAGGAGCTAAATTGGTCCGCTATGTGTTTAGGGTTGGTATGTTTTGTACCCCGGTGGTCTGTAAGGAATGGAATTTTGGATTGCATTATTTTGCGTTTGAGTTGTTTAGCTAGATACGCCCCGGGTTTGTTGTGATGTGAATAAAATTGTAGGCGGAGGCGTTTGAGATGGTAGTCAAAATTAGAGTGAAGGTGGTCACTCAGGGCTTGTCTAGCCGTTTGCAGATCAGAGGCAAGCAGGGGGGAAGGTTGGGGTTTATTGGCACGTTCAAGAGTACGTATGCGTTCTAGAAGTGTATTCGTGGTGGAGTTACGGGTTTTCTTCTCGTGGGCGCCTAACTTGATTAGGAGGCCTCTGATGTAGGCCTTGTGGGCATTCCAAAGTATAGTGTGGTTATCTACCGAACTTTCGTTTGTGGTAAAATATTGTTGTAATTCGGATACAATCTGCTTTTGGTAGGTTGGGCGCGTAATGAGGGAGGTATTAAGCCTCCAGATAGTATTGTGTTTGTGGGAGCGTGCTGGGAATAGTCTCATAGAGATGGGTGCGTGGTCAGACCACGTGATGAGTCCAATTTTGGTGTCTTGGACCAGTTGTAGGGTGTGTTTGTCAGTCAGAAAAAGATCTATCCGGGAATAAGTTTGTTGCGCGTGGGAAAAGAATGTGTAATCCCTTTCGGTGCCATGAAGGCATCTCCAGGGATCATAAAGGTCTTCTGAGTGGAGCAGGGGGGCGAGAGAGGAGGAGCGCTTGCGGGCAGGGTTAGAGGTATCTAAAGTGGCATCAACAATTTGGTTGAAGTCGCCGCAAATGATTAGGGGTCCTTGTTTAAAGGGTTCGAGCTTTTTTAATAGTAGTTTGTAGAAACGGTGTTGATTTGTATTGGGGGAGTAAATGTTGGCAATAGTGATGGTTTGGTTATTGATAGTGGCATTTAAGATTATGAATCTGCCATCCGGATCTATGTCCGTGTGGAGTGGTTGGAATGAGACTGTGGAACGGATAGCAAGCATAACACCCGCTTTCTTCTTGGTGGCGTTGGCGAAGTAGGAATGAGGGTAATGTTTGTGAGAACAGGAAGGGGGTTTGTTGGATGTAAAATGGGTTTCCTGTACACATAGTATGTCAGAAGAGTGAGCTAAAGCTTCTTTCCACAGCATATTTCTTTTATAGGGGGAGTTCAGGCCTTTGGCGTTGATGGAAGTGAAGGTGATTGACATCTTGGGAGATGGGAATTCAGCGGGGTAGGAGGGGATACGGGGTGCAGCCTAGTGATAGGTACGTGTGGGGGAGGTTATGAGGGGGTAGACCTGTGGTAAAGAGTTGCAGTGGGAAACTCAGTCAATAGAGCAGCAAGAATCAGAAATTTCTATAAAACAGTGTACACAACCTGTAATAAGCAATGGCAGTTTAGCAAGAATCAGGAATTTCTATAAGACAGTGTATACAACCTGTAATAAACAATGGCAGTTTATAGCGTTAGTTTGGTACAAAAAAAAATGAAAAAAAAAAAAATGAAATGAAAAGAAAAAAAAAATGCAGCAAGGCGTCTGTCAAGTGCTTGGCACTTTTCTCACTCTGGGGGAAAAAAGAGTACGGAGTGTACACAGTGGTACGCTCATCAAGGACAAATATGGGTCAAAATAGTGCAGGGTCAATGGCACAAGACTTTTCCAAGGGGCACTTGATGAAGTATAGCTGTATTAGGTAGTCTTCATCTGTGAATGAGAGCAGGGTTATGGCGTTTGGGAGCTGAGGAGGATGACGATGGTGGGGGTCGCTGAGGCAGAGGGTCTGGAGGCGGAGTGGTGATCAGTCCCCAATTGATCATGCGCTTGATGCCATCCTTGGGAGTAAAGATGGTGGTGCTTTGGTTCTGGTGCGTGACTATCAGCTTGGTAGGAAAGCCCCATTTGTATGGGATGTTGTTTTTCCTGAGGGTTGCAGTGGTTTGTGAGAATTCTTTTCTCTTCTGAGCAGTGGCAGCTGATATGTCAGCGTAGAGGGACACAGAGGAGTAGGGATCAGGAAGCGGAGAGGCGGATCTGGCAGCCGCCATGATCTTCTCTTTTACCTGGAAGAAATGGATGCGTGCTAGGACATCTCTGGGCACAGAAGCAGGGAGATGAGGGGGCTTGACAAGTCGGTGAGCTCGATCGATGGTCATGTCATTTTGTTGCAGTTGAGGTATAAGTGTGAGGAATAGCTGTTGTATGTATGGGATCAAGTCTGGGGGCTTAATCGATTCTGGTAGCCCTCTAAATTTGATGTTATTCCTCCTCGATCGATCTTCCAAATCTGCGACTTTGGCTTTCAGATAGTGAATGTCCTCAGTGTGGTGATCGTGGGCATCCGCCATTTCGTTATAGGCCGCCGTGTGGTCAGTAAGTTGTCGTTCAATAGTGTCTGTGCGGTCCTCTATTTGATCGATTCTGGTATGGAGTACAGAGATCGAAGATCTCAATTCATTACGTATGTCATGCTGTAATGACAGTAGCATGAGCTTGAGTGTATGCTCAGAGGCTGGTTGGTCAGATGCAGGCAGTGCAGCAAGGGAGTCAGGGTGAGATATTTCAGGGCCTGCAGTGGCTGGTGTGTCCCAGTGCTGCTTCTTAAGCAGAGGAGCTTTGGTGGGTGAGAGGAATTGAGAATGTGCAGCTCTCTTACCTCTGTCGGCTGATGAGGGCTGAGGGGAATCTGCTGCTGGGGCTGAGCTGTCCATCTCCTCAGGGAAGTGCGGTGGAGGGCTCCCTGGTTCAGTCAGGGGGATGTGTGGCGGTGCGCCGGCGCCATTTTGGGCTGTCGGCATGTCAGCTCTCTGGAAGTAATACGTGAGGCGGCGGGGCTGATGGGGGCCGATATGTCCGCTCCCGGACATACCGATCGAGTGCCCGATGGTTCTGCTCCTCTCTGGTGAGTCAGAGAGGGGGGGAGCTGAGCTGCTTGGTAGTGCAGGGAGTTGCTGTGTGTCCTTCGGCTGAGCGGAGCTGAGGGATCAGGCGGCCATCTCAGTCCGCGGCTAGCCACGCCCCCGAGAGGTTGTTGTTGGGGCTCCCATTTTCATGGCATTGAGTGCTAATTTAAGATCTTTTTGTGAAATAGCAGCGGATTCCATTAGGGTCCAAGATTTATGTTTGGAGGGGGTCCACCAATATTTAATCTGGTCCATTACACATGCTTTATAGTAGGCTAGGACATTGGGGACTCCCATTCCGCCCTGTTTTCTATGTTTAAGCATAATAGAGAGGGAGCCTCTAGGAGGTTTGTGCTTCCAGATGTATTGTGTAAAAAGCTTTTGCACCGAAGAGAGCAAAGTAGTCGGCAGTGGAATTATTAGGGTACGAAATAAGTAGAGAAGCTTAAGAAGCATTAGCATTTTTAGGGTCGCTATTCTTCCTGCTGTTGATAATTCTTGCGATTTTAGGTAGGATAGTTGTTGGGGTAATGATTCTAAGAAGGGCTTAAAATTGTGTTTATAAAATTGTGAGGGATGTGGGGTCAATTGAACTTCCAGAAAGGATAGAGAGTGTGGGGAGACAATTTAAAGGGGAAGTTATTGGTTAAATAATTTTGCATAGAGGTTGGGATGTTGATGCCTAAGATTTGGGATTTGGTGGCGTTTAATTTATAGTATGATACGGCACTAAATTCGGTTAGGATTTTCATTGTCTCAGGTAGTGACTTCTTGGTATTGGAGATCATGAGCATGACATCGTTTGCGAAGAGACTTATTTTATATTCTTCGCCCGCTACAGAGATTACTGTAATGTTGGGGTGGGATCTAATGCTCTCTGACAAAGGTACCATAAGGAGTGTAAAGATGATTGGTGATAGGGGGCAGCCCTGCCTTGTTCCAGTAGTTTTTTGTATTGGTTTGGAAGTGATGCTTGAAGTAAGAACAATGGCTGATGGGGTGGAGTAAAGGGCTAAGATAGCTCTCTGTATCCAACCCATTATTCCAAAGGTGTTAAGTACTGTTTGAAGGTAACCCCAGTGGACCCTGTCGAACGCCTTCTCCGCATCCAAGGAGAGAAGCAGAGAAGGCGTTCGAGAGGATCCAGCCTGTGAGATTAAGTTGATAAGACGTCTAGTACCGTTGGGGGCTTGGCGGCCATGGACAAAGCCCACCTGATCTGGGTGGATGAGGCATGGAAGAACTTTTTGTAGTCGGAGTGCTAACAATTTGGCATAGAGTTTTACATCTGTATTGAGAAGGGATATTGGGCCTATAGTGTTCAGGATTGGTAGGATCTTTGTTTGGTTTCGGGATTGTCACAATAACTGCTCTTAACATTTCATGTGGAAAGGTGCCAGAGGATGAAGCAAGACTGAACACTAATTGCAAGTATGGGGCAGTTTCTGTACATAGGCGTTTGTAATATTCATTTGAAAAGCCGGCTTCTCCAGGGGACTTACGATTAGGTAATTTATTGATTTCTAAGCAAATTTCTTGGATTGAAAGCGGCTGTGCGATGGAGTCAAGTTGATTTTCATTAAGATTAGGGAGCTTCAATCTATGCAGGAATGCGTTAATAAGCACAGATGACGGTTGAGGGGTGGAGGCTTCATTACGAAGGTCATAAAGGGACTGGTAAAATTCTGCAAAAGTATTAGCAATATCTTTTGGGTTAGATAGAGTACTGTGGGTAAGGTGGTGGGTAAGGGAAGTTATTTTTTGTTTCGCCTGTTTTGCTTTCACTTTTCTAGCTAACCAAGCTCCCGCTTTATTGTGTAGGCCATAATAGTTGACTTTAAGGTATTTAAGGTTGTTTTCATGCTTATAAAGAAGGAGTGACCGTAGCTTCTGTCTATCTTGTAAAATGTCTAGCATGAGTTGAGGGTCTGGTTTGAGTTTGTTATCCCGCTCTTTTAGAGTTATGGCATGGAGTAAGTCTGAAATCTGCTTCATCCTTTGCCTTCTAACATAGGAAGCCATTTTGATCAATATTCCCCTCATATACACCTTATAAGCTTTCTACAAAGTGAGTCTATTCATTTTAGGGGAGTCATTGTAATAAAAGAGACCGGTTTCCTGGTAGAGGTGGTGGAATCCAAAGAGGGGTCCAAAACTGTATTGAAGTCTCCACCCAGGATAAGGGTGCCCTGTATTACTTCAGCAACTTTAGTAAACAGTGGGGCAAGAAATTTCCGCTGTTTGGTGTTAGGAGCGTATAAGTTCACAAGCATAAAAGTTAGCTGGTTTAGTTCACAAATGAGAGTAATATACCTTCCTTGAGGGTCTTGAATGGTGCAAATGTGGCGAAATACTACTGAGTCTTTAATGGTAATAAGGACTCCGCAAAGCTTTTTTGAGACCGTTGGCCATATATAGGTGAGGATAACAATGGAAATTTAATTTGTTGCTAGCAAAATGGGTTTCTTGAGTGAAGATTATGTCCGCTTTAAGGGAATGGGCTTCTTTCATAAATGCTGTGCGTTTGAAGGGGGTGTTGAGGCTTTTTAAATTTAAGGACATAATATTTATAGGCATAGTAGGAATCGATTTATTTGCAGAGAAGCTGCATTGTGGAGTACCTGTAAGGTGGAGACTTACTTACTGTTCCATAGGTGGTGACTGAAGAGATAGAAAATACTAGAAAAAGAAAAAAATAAGAAACAAACACGGACAACAGGTCCATAAAAAAAACCTGTCAAACGCAGGTACAATGGGCAGCCAGTAGTGCAGTGCACTAGGTATCAGAAGATACAACCTTAATGATTGGGCTCACGCTACTGAGGAATTTGTGATGGTAGGGAGATGGTCACGGTTAGGCCAAGGAGTTAGGTCCATTCTGTTTCCAGACGTTCTGGGGGGGGGTTGAGCCGGGGGTTTTGCGTCCAGAGGAAGCAATTGCCATTGCTTGAAAAGTTGTATGGCCTTTTCCACCCTTTGACAAGTAGTTTTGTGGGGAATCCCCAGCGGTACACTACATTGTTGTCAGGCAGAACTTTTGTAAGCGGAGTGAGAGTTTCTTTCTGTTTGCTGCCGTTTGTTGAGATACATCTGTGTATAGTGAAATACCAGTAAACTCATCTGGCACTACAGGTTTTTGTTTAGCCGCCGCCATTACTCGTTCTTTTACATGGTAGTAGTGGATACGCACCAGGGTATCCCTGGGTGCCGTGTCGGGTAGAAATTTTGGTTTAGGGATGCGGTTGGCCCTGTCAACGCATAATTCAATATTGGTCAGAGAAGGTACGGGAGCTTTCATGAGGTGTTGGACAAAGTTGGTTAATTCATTAGGTGGAATTGATTTGGGTATTTCTCTAAATTTAATATCGTTCCGCCTCGAGCCGTCTTCTAAATCCAGCATAGACATCCACCATTTTGGTTTCTAGATGCTGTATCTGGGTGGCGTGCGTTTCCACAGTATCATTAAGAGGGGCAAACATGTCGGAGAAGACATTAAATAATGATCTCCTGAGTGACAGAAGCATGTTCTTCATAGTGTTCTCTGATATGTTTTGGTCAGGGGCTGAGAACACGTCTATCAGAGGCTCAGTGTGTTTCCTCTGTGTGGAGGCTTGTGACAAGGCATGCTGCAGCCCAGAGGAGAGTTCCTCTACCTCCCTATGCTACCTGGTTTTAGCTGGGCTGCGCATAGTGGGGGTAGAGGGGGGTGAGATCTCGGAGCGCGTCTCTGGAGCTAGAGCAGGCGCCATCTTGGCTGTCTCGTCAGGATAGAAGTCCGTGAGGTGTTGGGGTTGTTTAATCTGCTTCCTCCTCTTGGACATCACTGCTGTGGGTGTTCGTCGGTTTCGTGAACAATCCGGGAAGCCGGGAACCTCTCTCGTAGCACGCTATGTTGCTTAGATTAGCGTGAGGCAGCAGGAGCTCTCAGCTATGCGGCCATCTCCTCTGCCGGCCGGACACGCCCCCCCCCCCAAAAAAAGGACATTTATTAGTATACACAGGATACAGGGCTACATTAGGTTTGGTCTTAATCAAGGTGAGTGCCAATTCATCACGCTTACATAAGAGATCAGTGCATCAAAGAACTTCAATGTGAAAACAGGAACTAATGCCCCATACACCCGATCGGACATTCCGACAAAAAAATCCATATTTTTTTTCCGACGGATGTTGGCTCAAACTTGCCTTGCATACACATGGTCACACAAAGTTGGTCAGAAATTCCGAACGTCAAAAAAGTGGTGACGTTCAACACGTATGACGGCACTAGAAAGAGGAAGTTCAATACCAAGTGCACCACCCTTTGGGCTCCTTCCTCTAATCTTGTGTTAGTAGAATTTTGTTTACAGACAATTCATGCTTTTCAGCCTTCTGCTTTTCCGATCGCTACTGCTCTTCAGTTTGGGCTTGTGGGTTCGTATTTCTATTACGTATTTGATTTTCAGTGCATTCTTGTCTGCTCATTTCTGATTTTCAGCTCTGGCCTTTCTGTTTTTCAGTGCTTTCTGTTATTTCGTTCAGACCAGCCAACCATTTTGAAGCCATGAGGACCCTCACCCCAGACCAGAGGGTTTACAACTACTGTCTGGCCAGAGCCAGGAAGAGTGGTGAAGAATGCTTTCGGGATAATGGCCACCCGATTCAGCCTATTCCTTACGCCAATCAACTTGGTGGAATATAAACTTAACCATATAATCCTTGCATGCTGCATTCTACACAACAAGAAACCCTGACGGCGCTTGAAGCTGGCTGTCCTGGCTTGCCCCCCAAAGCGCCCGCGAAGTAAGACAGAAGTATGTCGAGTACTTTGCGGGTAGGGGGGCATTGATATGCCAGAAACTGTTTAACAAACATTTTATCATCAATTTTTGAACTTAAACTAAAAGAAGATTTCCTTTGACTTACTGCTTGGGTTTCTTTGAGCTGTCTCCTGGTTCTCCAATGGGCTTTTCTTTTTGGACATTTTCTTCAATAGTGCAAATGTAATTTATTTGTTACATGAGGTGACAATCTTTTCTTCAGCAAACTATTATTATGTTGTGGGTCTGCTACACACACCTTGTTTTTGTTTTTAATGTATGTAATGCATTACTGACAAAATTATTCATCATTTTCAGCACCATGAATGAATTTTGTGAAGTCTTGAAAATGGCGTGATTGTGGCAAATTATAAAGCACTGTGGGAGTTATTTACTAAAGGAAAATCCACTTTGTTCTCCAAGTGCACTGTAAAAGTGCACATGAAACTGATCTGAAACTGCACTTGTAGAGCAAAGTAGATTTCCCTTTAGTAAATAACCCCCATTGCCACTGTAAACACCAACTTACTACAAAAATTGCTATTGAGCATTGAAATAAGAAGCCACACATTGTTGAGTAGAAAACATTTTACTCAAAGCACATTCGCATGTGTGTAAGAAAAGGGTTTTTGAACCAACCAACATCTTTGGTGTATATATTATTTTTTTCACATTGTAAATATCCTTTTTTTTGGTAAAACAGGCATGTTTCAAAGCATAACATACACAACTAAGGAACTTACAAAGTTCAACTTTGATAAAGTGAAGGCAATATCAGACATTAGTACGTCCAAACTGTGTTGATATTGCCTTCATCAGATGGGGTGATGTCCCCCCTGTAAAAGCCAAATTTTGAAGCTGCACACAAATTGTGATTCAAACTGGGGATTTCCCTCCTGATCCCATGCTTAATATCAACATGTGCTAGCTCCCATCATGGGGGATCAATGGACGTGTTTTGGGGGTGCAACGCCTTTCTCTCACCAAATTGAGTTGTGAGGAAGGGGTTGCACTCACAAAACTCATAGCACATGTTGACACACTGTGTGCATCTTCAAAATTTGGCTTTTAAAATACTTTAAAACTTTTTTTAAAATCCAAAATACATGAGAAAACGGTCCAATTTTTTGTGTGTTTTATATTCTGCCTAAAACATCAATGATGTTCTTCATTTTTTGTTGAACATCATTGATGTTTTCCTTTATATTTTCTAAATCACGATTGCACCCCATTCTCTCCCCAATGAGGATCTGGGAACTTTCACTGGTGAAATGAGATTCTTCTTCCATAACATCCACATCACCTAAAAGAAAAAAACACACTATGTATGATAAATATGCATATCTTACCTGAAGCTGTGGTCTCAGACACTCACCTGTTGTGGTGACAATTTCACCCACTTCATAAACCTCTCCCTCCTCATCCTCTGCTTGTGGTGTGGGGATTTCCCCTTCTTTAGGAGGTGGGGGATCCCTGGTGTCCACAGATGTCCCAAGTCTTTTCTCCCCTATGTGAATAAAAAATAGGTATACTGGGGGCGGA
Organism: Lithobates sylvaticus; assembly: GCA_028564925.1. Classification (NCBI taxonomy): domain Eukaryota; kingdom Metazoa; phylum Chordata; class Amphibia; order Anura; family Ranidae; genus Lithobates; species Lithobates sylvaticus. The sequence continues at coordinate 159,394,007 of CM053032.1, forward strand.
GTTTGCCGGCGTCCAAGATGTCCACGATCTAGTGGAGCTCCGCTCACAGCGGGGCAACAGCGGCTCATACCAGGCTCAATAACCCCCATCGGAAGCCCACAACGCAGCGTTCCTGCTCCCTAAACACCCCGGAGCGGATTCCGACCATGACTAGGCGGAAAACCGGGACGACCCATCCCCAGAAGCTGACGGAATTCTTCCCGCCGGGGCCTAAGCAAAATGGCGCCGGAGCGTCTGCCTCACAGGCCGCAACACACACGCCATCGCTGCACCCAGAACAAAAGGCGCACAAACGGAGGACGCAGCAGAGAGGCTCCTTATCACCGCCAGCTACCCCATCATCAGGAAGCCCTGAAAAAGCAAGAGTGAGGATGGAAGCAACCGACAGAGATATGGAGGTGAGCTCAGCACATGACTCTGGGGATGATACTAGGGAACTCTCTGAATCCATTGAGCAATTTCCCACTAACAACCAGCCAGTCATTGACACGGTCCTTAAAGAAATGCTGATATCCTTAAGAAGCTCTTTACACTCTGATATGGTTTCCTGTATGCATTCCCTAAGCAAAGACATACATGCAGTAACAGAAAGGGTGTCTCATGTGGAGAATAAAATGGGCCAGTTCGCTGCCACTATTAACGCTCTGGTAGACGCTAATGAGGACAATGAGAATGACATAGAAAGCGTTAGAGCCAAGATGGCGGACATGGAGGACAGGGCCAGGAGAAACAATGTTAAAATACGCGGGATACCGGAATCGGTCATGCAAATGTTTTCCACGGTCCTGCCAGAAATGTCTGCCCTGGACTTTACAGTGGATAGGATCCACCGTCTCCCTAAACCAGCTCACCTCCCTACCACGGTCCCCAGAGATATAATACTGAGACTGCACTTTTACCACACCAAAGAGAAGCTGATGCAGGTATTCCGCCAGAGAGAAAATATCCCATCACCATATGCGGAGTTGCAGATATTTGCAGATCTCTCCCAATACACCCTTCAAAAACGCAGAAACCTCAACACCATCACGAAAGCTCTCAGAAACCACAAAATCACCTATAAATGGGGGTTCCCTACCAAGCTCATTGTTACAAAGGACGGCAAAGACTACACCATGGACTCCATGGCCAAGAGTCTAGCCCTATTGGAATCCTGGGGCATCATCCCTGAGAAAGAAGCTTCACCTACAAGCTCGTTCAGCAATAACGCCCAGGATATGGGCTGGCGCACTGTAAACCCTAAGAACGCTCGCACCCACAAATAGCATGGGTTGGTTATAAACTGAACACCATTTCCCGTTGTGAGGAGACTCATGTGTTCACTCTTCCGGCTCTCCTAGTTGTTGGTCTGAGGACCACCTTTCCCCCCTCTGAGATATGAGCGGCCCTGTGTCGCACCCACTCCTTTCTATCCCGGTTTGGCTATTAGCCCTGGTTATGTTCCACTTTTGTCTGCCGAATAACTTACCCCTTTTTTTTTATAGTCAAGAACGTTGTCACATATACCAGCCGTTTCAGAAGCCTACACTGAAGTCCACCATATACACCGCCATACGAAGAACAAGAACCTGGAAGCCACCAATAGTAAGTGCCACACTGTTTACCCGCTGCACCCACCACCCTCTAGACATCCACAATGGTAGTTAAAATACTGACTATTAATGCCAAGGGTCTCAACCACCCGGCCAAGAGGAGATCATTGTGGAGAGAGGCTATGCAAGCCAAGTGCGATGTAGTGTGTGCACAGGAAACCCACTTTGATGACAAGTCGCCACCCAAATGCTCTCACCCCAAATTCCCTCACATGTTCTACGCGAACACTACATCTAAGAAGAGAGGGGTATTGATAGCCATTAAAGACACAGTGGCGTTTAAACTGCACAAAGTCATATCTGATCAGCAAGGGAGATACATCATCCTAATTTGTGATATCAACAACATCACTTATACAGTGGTTAACGTCTATGCTCCCAACGCCAGGCAAATCCGATTCTTTCACAGAGTAATGAGGAAGCTTCAGGGAGAAAAGAAAGGCAGATTGATTGTCTGTGGAGATTTTAACATTACTCCTGATCCGACTATGGACTTGACCTCCACTCCGAAACGGACACCTCCATCATTAAAAGCTACTCTGAGATCCCATGAGCTGTATGATGCTTGGAGATGTATAAATGCTACTGAGAGGGACTTTTCCTTTTACTCCAATGTTCACAGATCATATAGCAGGATTGACCTGTTTTTGGTGGACAGACCAACCCTACTACAATGCAAATCAGTCAATATTAATACCATCACGTGGTCAGACCACGCTTCGGTCTGCTTGGTGCTAGAGGATTCCTCCAGGCGGGGTCCTCCCCTGGTCTGGAGGGTTAATCCTTTTTTACTCCAGGACAAAGCTATCAGGGAATCCATAGAGAGTAACATGTTAGAGTTCTTCTCGATAAACGCGAATTCAGTTCCGAACCCCAACATAACTTGGAACGCCCATAAGGCCTTTATTAGGGGTCTACTTATTCAGCAAGGAGCAAGGCTCAGGAGGAGAAGGCAACAGCGGGTCAATAATTTGATGAACCAAATAGAAATTCTAGAACAACAAAACAAAATTTCCACCTCTCATACACTAATAGAAAAAATTTCATTAGTAAGAAATGACTTGAGGCGTCTTTTTATGGACGACTTCATTAATGCTAACAGAAGACTCAAATTAGCTTACTACACTAGTGGCAACAGAGCGGGAAAGCTCTTAGCCAGCAAGCTCAAGGAACACAGACACAGAACCCAGATACCATTCATTAAACACCCCAGCACGCATGAAAAGAGATATCACCCACAACAGATAGCAGATGCTTTCAGTGCTTATTACAGCTCACTCTACAACATCAAAGAGGACCACACAACTACCCAACCCACAAAGGACTCAATACAAGAGTTCCTAAAACTTATTAAACTGCCTACGTTATCACCAGAACAACTAGACTCACTGAACACTCCAATACTAGTGGAAGAAATCAAGCGTATTATATAAACGCTTCCCTCTAACAAATCACCCGGACCTGACGGTTCACAGGCGAGTATTACAAAACATTTCAAGATATCTTAGCGCCACACTTGGTGACTGTTTTCGAGGCTGCTGTTGCCTCCTCCTCCTTCCCTCCAGAGATGCTCCAAGCTATGATTGTGGCTATTCCTAAACCTGGCAAGGAACCTGATACACCCCAGAACTTTCGCCCGATATCATTGCTGAATAATGATGTTAAAATATATGCAAAACTGATAGCATCCAGGTTGATGGATATAATGCCATCCCTCATCAACATGGACCAATCAGGGTTTACAAAGGGTAGGCAAACCGCAGACGCCACCAGGAGGCTGGTGAATGTCGTACATGTGTGTGGGATTACTCGAACGCCTTCTCTGCTCCTAGCTTTGGATGCAGAGAAGGCGTTCGACAGGATTCACTGGGATTTCTTGTCAATGGTACTGCAAAAGTTTGGCTTCCTAGGCTCTATGTATAACGCTATAATGGCACTCTATTCCTGCCCGTCAGTGCAGGTCTACATTTCAGGGGTACTGTCCACCCCGTTCAAAATATCAAACGGAACCAGACAGGGGAGCCCCCTCTCTCCGTTAATTTTTAACCTGCTGATAGAACTACTCGCTACATACATTCGATCGCATCCTCATATATCAGATATAAGAATAGGTGGTAAGGAACATGTCATAAGCTTATTTGTGGACGACATCATTCTGATGCTATCTAACCCGTCCACTTCCCTCCCCCAAGTGTATGAAGCCTTGCTCCTTTTTAGCAGTATTTCGGAATTTCCGACAAAAGGCTCCCATCGAACATTTTTCATCGGAAAATCTGACCGTGTGTACGGGGCATTACAGTGTAAGTGAGGGTCCATGCACACCGGCATAACATTTGCTGCTTCTACAGGAGTTTTGTGTTTGCCTGTAGAAGCAGCTCAATGTTATCCTATGTGTCCATGCACCTTAGGATGATTAGAGGCCTATTTTAAGCTCAGCGTTTAGAAGCAGAAAAGAAAAACCTTTCTGGTTTGCGTTTTTAATTGGAGCATTCTGGCAGAAAATTGCCTAAGCTCTGCTAAACTCCTGTACAAAAAACATTCTATATGAGCTTTTTTTCTGCCAAGGGAACTGGAGTATATTTAAGCCCAGTGTTCATGGAGCCTTATACACACCAAACATTCCAGGTGACAGCTATGAAAGCTTAAAAGAATAGTACACATTTCAAACATATAACAAAGGCAAATCATTCTGAAACAATGTACTTTGAACAAACATTGATCCGCTCTAAGCTATGCTTGTTCCTCTTGTCTCGCATCTGGCTCTCCATAGATATGAGCCACTGCATATGTAACTTTTAAATAATTAAAAAATATAATGGAAAGTTATAATTTACTAAAGTAAAACAATGCACAGACAGTTCACCTGATGGCATTACAGCCCTAATGTGTTTCACTCCTCATGGCCAATTAGTCATAGGGACCCTGAGAAGTGCATTGAAGCCAGTGGCATATCATCCATGTGTGCAAGGTGTTCACTGCACACGGGCCCACGTAGGGGGGGGGGCACTGTCACCCATACTGCACACATAAATGATTGTCCCTTGACAACCGTGGATGATCGGTGCGGCAGGGGACAACTGTGAGAATCGTAGTACTTAATTTTCCCATCGCACACGTTCCTAGAAGCTCTCTCGGATTTGGGTGCTGCAGCAACAACCAGCTGGATACTGGTTCAAGTCAAGGTGAAGATATTTGCCAGCACACCATGGAACGACACAAATAGCGTCCAAACGGGTGATTTATTGCATGATCACAACACAAGGATAGTGCTATGTTTCATCACATGCCTGACGAAGGGGCCCTGCGTGGCTCCGAAATGTTGCACTATCGTCAGGCATTTGATGAAACGTTGCACTATCCTTGTGTTGTGATCATGCAATAAATCACCAGTTTGGATGCTATTTGTGTCGTTCCATGGTGTGCTGGCAAATATCTTCACCTTAACTGTGAGAATCGATCTCCCTGTATAGCTTTTCAGCTGAGCTGGCAACCGCTTCTCCTCCTCTCCCTCTCATGGCTGTCAGCTGAACTTTCATACAGGGAGATCATGCTCACAGCTGTCCCTCCCACCGCATGATCATCCTGACTGTTCCCTGTGTCCTCCTCTGCCCTGTGTCTTCCTCTGCCCCAGCGTCCTTCTCTGCCCCGTGTCTTCCTCTGCCCCGGTGTCCTCCTCTGGCCCACTGTGTTCTTCTCCTCCACCCCCCCTCGCAGCCCTACAGCCGGCTTCCCTCCTCTCCTCTCCTGCCTGTTGCGGTGGATATGTCAGGATGGAGAACGAAGGAAGGGGCCGGTAAATATGTCATTTACCGGCCCCTTCCTGTTCTGAATTGGACACAGAATGATCGCTACCGATCACTCTGTGTCCTCTGATAACTGAGCCGAGTAAACTGTGTTACTCTGTTTCAGTTATGAATGAACAGGAGCCGCTGTGTTCATTCATCTTCAATGCTGAGATTGCTGAGAATAGGACTGGGGAATCTCTGTCCTCAGTCCCTTCCTCTGTCTCAAAGGGGAGATGTCAGGGGTCTGTTTAGACCACTGATATCTCACCAAAGCCCACCAACAGGGCTGATAGAAAAAAACAAAAAAATTCAATAAATATTACAAAATTAAATAGTTTTACAATAAAAAAAAAACATATAATAACAAAAAAACGAATGCCAACGTCCCCCCACTGCAGCCCATTGCCCCATACCCCCCCCCCCCTTGCCAGAAGCACTGTGAAAAAAAAAATATTTAAAAAATGATTTGAAAAAAATAAAAAAATACATTTTAAAAAAAAATTAATAGATAATAAAATAATAAAATAATAAAAACGACACCATCCAAAAAATACAAAATAAAATTGTAAAAAATAATAAAAACAAAAAAATTCTGGCACTGTCCATTGCTCTACTGGCACCATCCACTGGCCCCCAAAAAGCATTTGGAGAAAATAAAAATAAAGAACTGCTAACACCTTCCACTGCCCTACCGACACCATGCTGCACATACTACCCACCACGTACACTCCGCACTCCTCACCTGAACATTCTACCCACCTCCATACACTCTGTACTCCTCTCCAGCACATACTACCCATCACCATACACTCAATACTCCTCTTCTGCACATACTAACCACTTCCATACACTCTGCACTCCACTCCTGCATATACTACCCACCACCATACACGCCACACTCCTCTCCTGCACAAACTACCCACCGATGTATACTCTGCACCCCTCTCCTGTATATACTACCCACCACCGTACACCCCACATCTCTCTCCTGCACATACCACCAACCTCCATACACTCCACACTCCTCTCCTGCACATACAACCCACTGCCATACACTCCACACTGTACATTCCAAATTAAAATTTACCAAATTCTGCACGATGTAAGTCATCTCAGACTCTATTAAACCACACCCCCTTTAAGCTATGCCCAACATTAAGTGCAATTTAAGCCATGCCCACAATTCACTGCATTGATGCGCTAAAATGAGGGGAAGCTCTGCTGATTTTATCATCCAGTCATGTGCAAGCTAAAATTATTATTTTTTTCCTTGCATGTCCCCCTCAGATCTACAGCAACTGCACTTCCAAATGCACTTGCAGTTCACTTGCAGTGCAAAGTGGATTTGCCTTTCGTAAATACCCCCCATAGTCTGTTAGAGTTGGCCAGTAGTCCACAATACACACGCATATGTGTTTGATGGAGCCATGGGGGAACAATTCCCAAAAGAATCAATGGGTAAATATTCTAGTATAGTTGTCATCAAAAAAATATCATGTTATATGAGGCTCTATATATATAAATCAGTCAAAGTGGCAATTAAACTTGAAGTGAGTTTAAGATATTAATGTCCATAATACCAAATAAGGTCTCAACAAAGGTGTTCTGCTTGTTGTAGGCCTTCCAGAATGTGCATCACTTTTAGAAGATTCTTGACCATCTTTACAATGTTTCTGTCGCACATTTATTTGCGTTGCGCTCATTGAATCATACCTGAAAAATATTACGAAGCCATAGCGATTTCGAGAAGAATAGATTGGACTCATAATAGAAAGGATAAGAGCTGGGTCGAGTTAGAAATGAGCCTAAGCAGAGCAAATCTAGGAAAAATGATATGGATACCACCACAATACTGAGACTTAGATCCAAACATAAATATACTCACAAAAAATTCACTTAAGGTTTGGGATGCAATAAATAAGAGACACAAATGGGATCACAATTCACCCTTAATTCCCCTTTTGGATACAAACTTCTTCCCACCCGGGAAGGACGAGCACATATACTTTAGTAGGTGGGCTAACAAGGATAATTTAAGATTACAGGATGTAATGGAAGGAAATAGGCTATTCACTTATAAAGAAATCACACCGGAATGGGGACAGAAAGCACTAGACAAAAGGAGATACACTCAGTTACAGCACTTTGTACAGAATCTGCCACGGCCATTACGAGGAAAGAGACAATTGAGACCCTTAGAGAAATTAGTAGAGTCACCGCAAAGCTTAGAAAAAAGGATAGCAAAAATATATAAAATACTGATGCGCGAGGCAGACCAAGACCAAGACCAAGTAATAGAAGCAATTTATACTATAACAGGAAAAAGGGTTAAAAAACAACCATGGACATGTTTATTCCATGATACAGAAATGGGAGTGAGACAATACAGGTCTACCTTAATCCCTTATTTATTGAACTCAGGGAAGGGCCTGATCCCCTGCTTGTGGAAAACTCAGAACGCCCCATCTATGAAAGAGTGGATTAAGAGGGTGGAAAGGACAAGAAAGATAGAAGAGTCAATCCACAAGGCAAAGGACACAGAGGGGAAACATCATAAGATATGGAAGCAATGGGAGGAGTTTAGGAAAACGGAGAGATTCCTAAGGATGTGGAAAAGATAGTGCGGAGGGGAACAGAAGGAAATGAGCAAGACAGGTTAGGCCCATCCTTTATTGTTGTTGTTTTTTTTTTGTCCTTTGGGGGGGGAGGGGGGGGATAAGGAAAGATTAATGGTTTGATGCACCATGAATGTAAAAGTGCAATGTATGTATAATTGTATAAAAATGTGAAAATAAAGAATATATAAAAAAAAATACCTGAAAGCCTTCTGAATCGTCCAAATAGTTTCTGCGGGGCAATGTTCAAGCTTAAAGCAAAATTATATGCAGATTAGTTGCTTTTTTTCACTCAGTAATTTTTAATGTGACAGGTATACAGTAAACATATTCACTCAACGGCATCTAGTGCCATGTCATGATTGTTCATGCATTGAAATCAATGAAAATGTATCAAAGGCACATTTTAAAGGATAACTTCATCTTTACAAAAAAATAAATAAATGCACATTTTTGTTTGCAGGTAAAAAAAAAGTCAGCTCTCCTAGCATTCTTCCAGTGATGTATCAGCTACTACCAGAGATTACTTGCCTGATCATAGGCACTCATACCCCGCCTGTCTCTAGCAGTTACTGTTCCACTATCAGTTGCCCCTAAGCCAGAGCTGTACAAGAGTCCTTCCTCTGCATGTCAGGCCCACTAACCAGGTACGTGACAAAGGATTTCACCCACGATCAGCAGATCATGGGTATAATGCCAGCTCCTGCAGACTGTCTGTGCAGCTGTATGCCCATACCATACCTCCGATACACACAGGCAGTTACACACTAATGCCGCATACAGACGATCGGAATTTCCAACAACCAAACCATGGATTTTTTTCAGACGGATGTTGGCTGAAACTTGTCTTGCATACACACTGTCGCACACATGTTGTTGGAAATTCCTAACGCCAAGAACGCGGTGACATACAACACCTAGGACGAGCTGAGAAAAATTAAGTTCAATAGCCAGTGCGGCTCTTCTGCTTGATTCCGAGCATGCGTGGAATTTTGTGCATCGGAATTGTGTACACACGCTCTGAATTTTCGACAACAAGTTTTGCGAACCTGCTCTCAAACCTTTGTTGTCGGAAATTCCACAGCAAATGTCCGATGGAGCCTACACATAGTCGGAATTTCCGTCAAGCTCACATCGAACATTTGTTGTTGGAAATTCTGATTGTGTGTATGTGGTATAACAGTTAGCTCAATAAACTACCATCAGCTACCTAGTAGTTAATTGAGAACTACAAGCCATCAGCTGCAAAGGCTTTCAGTACTTGTAGTTCATTGATTAACAGGGATCTGTGCATCAATTATGTGGCTTTGTGGGCAGAGCTATCTTTAAATTGTAAACAGTAAATATAGGGAAAACATACCCCAAAAGAAGAAGATCCCCACAAGGAGAGGGGGATTGAGGGGAGAAGCACCAGATGCTGAAGATGTTACATGTTACACCCTAAATATGGGTGTAACATGTTCAGAAAGGTGAACTTATCCATTAACATGCATTGCAATGCACTTTAAACTGCACAGCGACGTGTCATAATGCATGTTAATGTGTGACATGATGCTCAGCTGTGTTACAATGCATGTCGATGTGTTAACATATATTATACATAAACAAATATAATTTGGAATTATACATTTTGTGCAAAAAATAGTAGATACAATTCCCTTCACTAGGGTGCTAAATCTATTACTTCGCTACTTGATTTGGGGAGGCAGTTAGACCAACACGAGTATTTCTCAGAAAGATTTGTTCTTTCGAATTAAAAAATCAAGAGTATTCAGTTTTCTGCTATGAAATCTTGCAGCAGAACTACATGCCTGTGCTGACCTTTTCTTAGTAGCTTCAAACATTAAAAAGTATTGAGTGCTTTTGCCTATATATATGACATAGCTAATTGCAACTAATGCAGAAAAACTACAGGAAGAAACAATAAATCATTAGTTTCATGGCTGTGAAAACAGCAACATTGAAAAGGGTTTCCTGCCACAGGAGTCAGAAATAAATAGTACTGATTAAAAAAAAATAAGTTTTCTTTTTGTCCACCTTACCATTTTATTTTATTTTTTCCATGCCAAATCATTACTCCTCAATGCTTTTTTAAACTGCTTATAGTCCCACATTTGGGCTACATACACATGCTATTGTTTTTAATATCTACAGTGCCTTGCAAAAGTATCCCCCCCCCCCCCTTTGGCTTTTTACCTATTTTGTTACATTACAGCCTTTAGTTCAATGTTTTTTAATCTGAATTAATCTGTCTATATTGGTGAAGTAAAATTTGAAAAAATATATACATAAAACTATTTTCAAGAAATAAAAAAATGATAATTGGCATGTGTGTATGTATTCACCCCCTTAGTTATGAAGCCCATAAAAAGCTCTTGTGCAACCAATTACCTTCAGAAGTCACATAATTAGATTGCACACATGTGGACATCATTTCACTAAGTGTCACATGATCTGTCATTACATATACACACCTTTTTGAAATGCCCCAGAGGCTTCAACACCTAAGCAAGAGGCACCACTAACCAAACACTGCCATGACGACCAAGGAACTCTCCAAACAAGTAAGGGACAATGTTGTTGAGAAGTGCAAGTCAGGGTTAGGTTATAAAAAAATATCCAAATCTTTGATGATCCCTAGGCGCACCATCAAATATATCATAACCAAATGGAAAGATTATGGCACAACAGCAAACCTGCCAAGAGATGGCAGCACACCAAAACTCACAGACTGGGCAAGGAAGGCATTATTCAGAGAGGCAGCACAGAGACCTAAGGTAACCCTGGAGGAGCTGCAGAGTTCCACAGCAGAGACTGGAGTATCTGTACATAGGATGGGAATAAGCCGTACGCTTCATAGAGTTGGGCTTTATGGCAGAGTGGCCAGAAGAAAGCCATTGCTTTCAGCAAAAAATGGCACGTTTTGAGTTTGCGGAAAGGCATGTGGGAGATTCCCAAAATGTATTGAGAAAGGTGCTCTGGTCTGAAGTTCTTTGAACTTTTTGGCCATCAAAGAAAACGCTATGTCTGGCGCAAACCCAATACATCACATCACCCAAAGAACACCATCCCCACAGTGAAACATGGTGGTGGCAGCATCATGCTGTGGGGATGTTTTTCAGCAGTCGGGCCTGGGAAACTGGTCAGAGTTGAGGGAAAGATGGATGGTGCTAAATACAGGGATAATCTTGAGCAAAACCTGTACCACTCTGTGTGTGATTTGAGGCTATGACGGAGGTTCACCTTGGAGCAGGACAATGACCCCAAACACGCTGCTAAAGCAACACTTGAGTGGTTTAAGGGGAAACATGTAAATGTGTTGGAATGTCTAGCCAAAGCCCAGACCTCAATCCAGTGGCGGCCCATCCATGGGGGGTGCCCGGGTGCCACCCCCCCCCCCCTCCTGTAGTCACCAAAAATAAAATAATATAAATAAAAAAGTCCTTTAACCACATACAGACCGGACCAATTTGCAGCCAAAGGACCAGGCCCCTTTTTGCGATTCGGCACTGCGTCGCTTTAACTGACAATTGCGCGGTCGTGCAACGTGGTTTTCCAAACAAAATTGCCGTCCTTTTTTTCCCACAAATAGAGCTTTCTTTTGGTGGTATTTGATCGCCCCTTGCGGTTTTTATTTTTTGCGCTATAAACAAAAAAGAGCGACAATTTTGAAAAAAAATGCATTCTTTTTTATTTCTTGCTATAATAAATATCCCCCAAAAATATATAAAAAATCTTTTTTTTTCCTCAGTTTAGGCTGATACGTATTCTTCTACATATCTTTGGTAAAAAAAAAATTGCAATAAGTGATTATTGATTGGTTTGCGCAGAAGTTATAGCGTTAACAAGATAGGGGATAATTTTATAGCATTTTTATTAATAATTTTTTTTATTAGTAATGGCGGCGATCAGCGATTTTTATTGCGACTGTGACATTACGGCGGACACATCAGACATTTTTGACACATTTTTGGGACCATTGTCATTTATACAGCAATCAATGCTATTTAAATGCATTGATTCCTGTATAAATGACACTGGCAGTGAAGGGGTTACCACAAGGGGGCAGTGTAGGGGTTAAGTATGCCTAGGGGTGTGGCTGTCAGCTAGTGAATGCTGATCTCTGCTCACAGGGAGCAGAGATCAGCGTCACTAGTTGCTAGGCAGAACGGGGAGATGCTGTTTATTTCCGCATCTCCCGTTCAGCCTTCCCGTGAGACGATCGCGGGTGTCCCCGCGGCGATAGAGTCTGCGGGACCCGCGACCGGCCTCACGGGGGTCCCGACTGTTCCCGATGGCACGGAGGCATTAAAAAGGACTTATATATACGCCCTTATGCCTGTCCGTGCCATTCTGCCGACGTACATCGTCGTGCGCCGGTCGGGAAGCGGTTAACTAAGTGCACTAATGGCACCGGACACAGTGCACTATGGGAAGCACCACGTCAATGCAATCAAGAGATTGCAGACGTGACTCTTCATTTGCAGGCTTTTTACCTGCTTTGAGGTGCAATACAAAGCGCCGAGTAGCTTCCGCCCGTAGAATCACTACGGGCGAGAGCATTGTTGTTTAAATCTAGAGGTTATTTCCGGGTTTCATGATGAAAACCATAAGTGACATTGGCAGCTCCGTTCTTTGGCCCGAGCAGAGCTGCTGGAATGTAAGTAATAAGAGACTGAGAGCATGCCACGCAGCATGAGGGTTTCGGTTCAAAGGCAATCACAGATCACTTGGGGGAGGCGGGACTAATAAAGAGACCACTACCCCATGATTTTTTCTATTTATATGCAAATGTTGTGGGAGCCTCTCTTTTTTTTAATGTTGTGCTTAAAGGGTGCTGCAGACAGTAATGCTAGTCAGTGACTAGCATTACTGTCTGCAGCACACTATAAGCACGACATTAAAAAAGGGAGGCTCCCACAACATGTGCATATAATCCTGGGGTAGTACTTACTAGCACTAACCCAGGATTAATGTTGTGCTTATAGTGTGCTGCAGACAGTAATGCTATTTCACACCTTCTCCAACATATCCGATTTCTGGCAATAGCTGGAACAGCTTCCACTGATCTGCATAGATTTTTTTTAACATCATATGAAGGCTCTCTGGCTGTTATCAGAAGCACATTTAACATCAGAGACAGGGAAGGGGTGCTGCAGCTTCAGGCTGGAATTGCATAGGCTCTGAATAACGGTTCACACCAGCGCAATGCGGGATCCAGCACAATTCCAGTGCCGGGTCCCGCATCGCATAGAACTCACAGGCAGTTCACACTGCCCTATGCGATCTGCTGCAGGTGTCAATAGAAAGTTAATGACACCCCCAGATTGGTTCGCATTTTGCAGTGTGCACTGTGGTGAATTTGTACAGGAATCGGATTGCATGGGTGTGAATATCCATGCGATTTGATTCTGGTGTGGACAAAAAAAGGGTCCTGCACAATTTTGGTCTGAATGCGATGCAAATTCAACCATACAATCTGTATGGCTTAATTCGCATTGCACAGACATCGCATGTGATCTGCACAGCAGTGCGGTGCGAATCACATGCCATGCCTGACATCGCACCATTGTGAACCGGCACTAAGCGTTGGAATCAACTGAAGTATTATGTCTGTATAGCATTATTTTCCCTCTCAACCAGTCTCTGTAGCGCCAATGTGGGGGAAGTAATTGTCACTGAGTGTTCTTGTTTGTGTCCCCACTGGTGAGATTTTCCATCATTTCTGACAAGAAGTGGGGTGAATTTTTTCAAATAGGGACACAGAAAGCAATAATGACATTCCCTGCTCCATCGAAGACAAATTCTGTGAGGCTGTGCTATATACCATGATCTGCAAGGCTGAGCTATATACCATGATCTGTGAGGCTGAGCTATATACCATGATCTGCAAGGCTGCGCTATATACCATGATCCGCGAGGCTGCGCTATATACCATGATCCGCGAGGCTGCGCTATATACCATGATCCGCGAGGCTGCGCTATATACCATGATCTGCGAGGCTGCGCTATATACCATGATCTGCGAGGCTGCGCTATATACCATGATCTGCGAGGCTGCGCTATATACCATGATCTGCTAGGCTGAGCTATATACCATGATCTGCAAGGCTGAGCTATTTACCCTGTCCTGTGATGCTGAGCTATTTACCCTGTCCTGTGATGCTGAGATATATAATCTGTCCTGTGATGCTGGGACTGTATATTCTGTCCTGTGATCTGAGCTGTATACTCCTGACACTATGGGTGGAAGCAAGTGGGTGTATTATATAAGGGTTGTGGTTTGAGAAGTGGGAGGTGTCAAAGCGATCCCATCCAAAAACTTCACCATCCGCCACTGCCTTAATCCAATAGAAAATCTGTGGTAAGACTTAAAGATTGCTGTTCACAAGCGCAAACAATCCAATTTAAAGGAGCTGGAGCAGTTTTGCAAGGAGGAATAGGCAAAAATCCCAGTGGTAAGATGTGACAAGCTCATAGAGACTTATCCAAAGCAACTTGGAGCTGTGATAGCTGCAAAAGGTGGCTCTACAAAGTATTGACTTTAGGGGGGGGGGGGGGGGGGTGAATAGTTATGCACATTGACTTTTTCTGTTATTTTGTCCTATTTGTTGTTTTTTGCTTTTTTTATTGTGAAAACATCTTCAAAGTTGTGGGCATGTTCTGTAAATTAAATGATGCAAATCCTCAAACAATCCATGTTAATTCCAGGTTGTGAGGCAACAAAACACGAAAAATGCCAAGGGGGGTGAATACTTTTGCAAGGCACTGTATATTTCAAAGTCTTATAAAAATTGAATTATGTTCATTGTCCTATACCTGTTTCCCTCCTTCATTAGCTGCATCTCTGCAAGTCCTTTGAATAAGACACCTATCCTCTCTTGAATTCACTGACCTTACTGTTACAGGAAAGAAAATCTTGCTTTTTTTCTGCTGTCCCACTGGGGTTCTCTGTATGGCAAATTTCACTCTGCAAATCCTTTCAACCAACACTTTAAAGCAACATCTAACACATATTCAGCTTTTTCAATCTTGCCTGGGTTTCCAGAGGCCTCTGGCTCAGATTTTTTCTCCTTGTTAATTCAAACATATTAAAACTTGCTCTTCTTGTATGATTTTTACTTGACACACACACACCAGACACAGACTTTTAACTCTACAACTGCTGCATTTTTTTTCCACAATTGACAATAAAAGATATGTTACCTTTTTACTTCCCTAACACTGTTTAAAGTGCAATCTCACACAGAAAAAAAAAAAGATTCATGCACTTAAAAAAAATAAAATAAATTCACGTTCAGAGTTCAGTGACTGAACAAGAAGTGGGTCCTGAGACCTGATTGGGTCTCAGGACCCGTTTCCTGATTGGCTGAGAGGAGAAGCAGGAAGACTTTAGCAATTATTAATTTGCTAATGTCCCACAACTGGATGGGCCTCCGTCTCTAATCACGTGATTAAAAAAAACAAAAAAAATTGAAGTCCAATGCGTCTGGCACCCTGCATGTAGAGTAGGGACTGAGTGCATGGATCAGGGGGGGCTGTGACCCTGCGCCCCTAATGGAGCAGCCGCCACTGGATGGAAGCCCTGTCAGTGGTGACAGTGTGCCGCTGGAGGGCTTAGTGGTAAGGTACATTTAACATAAAGTGCTAGTATGCGATGCATACTAGCACATTATAACTTTGCCTTGCAGGTTTTAAAACAAAGTCAGTGGTTTACTACCGCGTTAACGCAAAAATAAAAAAAATAAAAACTTGGCCTAAAATTAAATCTAAGGTGATCCTGAAACCAAAAATGAGGTAGGAAGGGGTGTTCAAGAGTTTATTAACATAGTAGATCTATCAGTATCTTCACAATACTTTTTTTTTCAGGTTCTTGGGGAAGTGTAGAAGAAAGTAAAGGTGATGTATAAGCAACAGAGATGCAGCTATGCTGTGTAAGTGTCAATTTTCTGACTACTTTTGGGTCATGTGTTAACTCATTACTCTATAGTTATGTAATTTATGTAATGCATGAATTGGATCTATAAATGTTAACATCCTCAAATGGTCCAAATACATGTGTAAATTAAAAATGCAGTATGCAGTTACTAGTAACAGTTCTGTACAGTGAGCTTTTCCCCAACAGTGCATATTTGCTAACCACCATAAAGGGCATATGAGTATAAATGGAGGGTATAAAAAGACTATGGGTTTGGATTTTCCCTATATGGATGTTTAACAATATTTTTATAGTCTCGTGTTTCAAATACTAATGAGGACGAGCAAAGTTTTAGGCAGATCTCTACTCAAAAAGTGTAGATTTGCTGTCTTGTAGGGAATACCTAGACATTTAAATTATGACTAAGCAATACTTTGAGTGTAGTGCTTTTCCCAATAGGTGGCAATTCCATTATAGTATCTTCCTGAGTACTGTACTGATAGTTGGTGATTTTGCTATTGTACTTATCATTGTTCTTTTGCGAATCTGCAGGAGAGGAAGTAGTGCCTGACGACTTGCACAGCAAGGATCTCCTTGTTCCTTCTCCCTTAATTCTGCCGATCTTTGTTTATTTTACCATTGAAATAAAGTGGGCACAATTAGGGTCCATTTCCATGGGATTGTGGCTGCAGTCTCCCATTAAAACCTATTTACAGCATATGACATTTTTCAGGTTACTGTCTCTTCGAATGTTGAGCTTACTTGTACAGGTATGAATTTTACTAGATGACTGACATCATGTAACCTTACAACCTTCTTCATATAATTTTGGGCCAGTATAAAAGGGCGACTGCAGATTCCTGCTGTTGGCTGGACACTGGTCATTTGATCCCCACCCTTATGCCCGTCGCTGGCACTTTTTTTGTGGTTTGTCACCCTTGATCAAGAGGAGACAGTAATTAATTATTGAATTTTTTTTGCTTGAGTCCTAATGACTGAGCAGATTGGTTGTATTGTTCTGATTTGAGTTGTAATCTTTATTCATAAAATTGATAATTAAAAAAATAAAAAATAAATATGCGGCCACAGATAAGGTCCTTATGTTTATTATTTAATGTATGGATGGTATGTGGGATGTGCAGCCTGCAATCCCATGCTGCATGCTGATTCTGTCTATAGATCTATGGCTCCTTCATTTCTCATATTGTAGCTTGATCATTACCCCCACCAGTCATAAGTGTAGCATTGACCCCCTAAGGATCTGCCTGCACTCTGCCTATCAACCCCCAAAAAATTGTCTCGACCCCCTTGGCACAACTGTATAGCAATGTTAATGTAAGACCCAATGGTAAAGGAAGACAAAGTAATAATACACTGTAATGGATATTTGCCGTTACCTTTGTAGTCGTCACTCCGCCAGCTGCAGTGATAGGTAGAGTCTCACACAAGTTGTAGCTTAACAGCATAAACAGTTTACTGAAGAAACTTAACACATTAGACACAGGGATCATTACAATATAAAGGGTGACAGTGATAACAATCAACGTGTATACAAAAACCTGCAGGAAAAAAGTATTAAACACCATGCAGCAGTGAAATCTAATACATTTGTCCATATAATGTACTCAAGGGCTCCCCCTAGATTGCAGTACACTGTTCAGCTCTGTGAACCTGAGGTTGAGATACTGTATAGGAAATTACAAATTCTCTTTTCTTCTTCCTCTTCAGCTATCTCAATTAGATTATATTGCAGTGTATGTAAATTCAAGTAAGGAAATTAGTAGGTAGTAAATTAATAATAGAACTGATGTGCTGGTAACTAAAAGTCTCCCCACAGAATACACTTGTAGAACTTCTTCTCTTTTAAAGGTGGCAACTCAGTATTACTTTGCAGTTCAGGGGGGGAAACAACCCTGAATTTGTACTGTACACAGTCTATGTCTGAATGAACTATTCCTGTGGGACTACAGCTCCCAGCGACAGTCTGCAACTAGTTTAAATAACAACAGTGCACTGTATTTATCTGGGCAAGTGCCCGCTCACCAACACAGGTCCAGATACTTGTCAGGCTCTTCTCTTGGTGTCTCAAGCCTTTCCGAACTGGTGCCGTAACACCCCACTGCTCCTTCTGATGGCTGATGCGACTGTAGTGCAGAAAACCTTTAGAAATCGTGGGTCCTCTGGTCCATCCGCATGCTGGTCCAGCTGACTGTGCTCTGGAGCTCCTCAGAGGCCAAACGATTCCACTCTGCGCCTTCCAGGCCACAGTCTGTCAGCCCTGCAACGACTTTGCCGCAGGCAGGCTTTGAATGGCGTCCCAAGAGTCCGGCAACATGCCACGCCTGTCCCTTTTATATCCTTACCCAGCAGGCTGTTCTGTGACTTCGGCTTGTGGGTAAGAAAGTGGGCATTGTGTGGGTCTCTAGTTTGCTGACTGAGTTTCAACATATGAGTGACTTCCTCCTTCACTACATCTCCCACAATGCTTTTATTTCATGGCTTAATAAAACCAAACAAAAGTATTAATAACATTAAATAAAATGAACCCTAGAGTGAGCCAAACTCTTGTTTAAAGAACATCACATATTTACATAGTAACTTAGGTGGCAAAAACTCCTGCGCTACATAAGTTTACCCTTCATACGGTAAATTGATCAGCAATTATCAGGGGACAGGTCTAAGATGAAAAAGAATATCCCTGCCCCTCTACCAGTGGCGGCTGGTGCTCAAACAAACAGCCTCACTGTGCCATCAAACGCTGCCACTGTGCCCATTAAATGCTGCCACTGTGCCCATTAAATGCTGCCACTGTGCCCATTAAATGCTGCCACTGTGCCCATTAAACGCTGCCACTGTGCCCATTAAATGCTGCCACTGTGCCCCAAGTGCTGCCACTGTGCCCCAAGTTCTGCCATTGTGCCCCAAGTGCTGCCATTGTGCCCCAAGTGCTGCCACTGTGCCCCTTAAGTGCTGCCACTGTGCCCCTTAAGTGCTGCCACTGTGCCCCTCAAGTGCTGCCACTGTGCCCCTCAAGTGCTGCCACTGTGCCCCTCAAGTGCTGCCACTGTGCCCCCTGCCTGCCCTCTGCACTTACCTTGTCTTGGTGTGCAGCTGGTGACGATGTCTTCTCCCGCGCTCCTCCTGTCTTCTGCTATGATTGGACGCCTAGCGTCCAATCACAGCGCCTGTGACTTCAGCCAATCAGGTGACAGGTAACAGACCTGGCAACCTGATTGGCTGAGAGGCGGGTCTGTGTTAGGGAAGCGATGTATTCGCTTCTCTAACACAATACTGTGTAATCAGCGAACGCACAGCAGTGCGCCCGCTGTTTACACTTAGGGAAGCCTATTAGAGCCCACTGCTCTAATCAGGTCCCCTATTAGAGCTTACAGCTCTAATAGGGCGCTTCCAGAAACACCCCCTGCTGTAATTCAGATGCCCGGCGCCCGACAAGGGGCCGGACACCTGAATAGGGGGCAGCAGCGGTGACAATAGATAGATTCATGCAATGCATGAATCTATCTATTGGTGATAGAGCGGTGCAGGAGAGAGGGGGCGGCGCTCCTGCGCCCTCTATGCACGCACCGCCACTGCCCTCTACCAAGGTGGCCCCTGCCATGCAGAGTCACAGGGCTGAACAAGACATGTTAAGTTTGTATTTGAGGAAAGTTTAGTGGCAGGGAGCAACAGTAAGAGGCAAGGAAGGACATCATAAATAAGAGTGGTTAATAAACAAGTAAAAAGTCCAAAGTGAACTGGTTTGCCTATAAAAATTGGCTAAATCAGTGCAAAGCCCAGTTCTAGCAAACTGATCATCTAATCCATAGTTACCCACTGTACTACCTAAATCAAGCTTACAGACCCACAAAAATGTAAAAAGATCTAAATAACTGGGATAAATTACAGACACATGTAGTATAGAATTACTCTGGGCATTTATACAACACCATTTTTGATCTCTCTTGTTTCAGGCAGAAGAAAGTGACAAAGACAGTTAGGCAGGTAAAATGATTAAAGCCTAATGCCGCGTACACACACGGTCGGAATTTCCGATGGAAACAGTCCGATGAGAGCTTTTCATCGGATTTTCCGACCGTGTGTATGCCCATCGGTCTTTTTCTGTCGGAATTTCCGACGGACTTTGGATTGAGAACCTGTTTTCCGATCGTGTGTATGCAATTCCGACACGCAAAATTCCGACACATGAATGTTTTTTAAGGTGTGGTGTTATTGACCGTCGGAATTTGGTGTGACCTTGTGTAGGCAAGACAGTTTGAGCGAAATTCCGACGGAATTCCGACGGGAAAACCATCAGAGCTTTTTCCGACGAGAATTTTGACCATGTGTACGCGGCATTAGAAGTCCAGTACAGACAATGCAGACATAGAATTTTCAGTTCACAATGCATGGTCTTCTCTTTAGACCAAATCATGCATTTTGGGCACTGACAGAAGCAAGGCTGACTACTTAAATATAAGTTCATAGTGACTATGTTTGCTCATTTTACAACAAAAGTTCCACATACAGTAAATATATTATTTGCATTTTTTAATGAAGTATTAAGCTCTATTGGCTTGTATTTCCAAGAAGCCTCTGTGACACTGACTAGAGTGTTGATTTAGAAGAAGGTAAATGAGGATACGTTTCTAACCTGTCAGAAACAGGTAAAAAAGGGTAACTAGAATTAATAATAAATTCTGTGATCCTACCCTCACCTAATTTCCCCCTTTTCAAATTTTCTAATCCTATTACAGACAAAATAATGTTGCAAATTATGGTTCAAAGCTGGTTGCAGCTTTCTTTTGATCAGTTTAGAATGCTTCTGGGATAATTGTGAATTGATTGACAGGTGCATTTGACCTACAGCTGCCCTACTTCCGAGCTATAATTGACCAGCTTCAAGCTGATTTTACCTCTGTATAAACTTATGTGATTAGAAAAATGGTTCTGATGCAAACAGAAGCAAGTTGATACAGAACACATATGGAAAGCTAAGCATGGGCTGGGCAGTGGGAAGATTGTTTATTTTATCTTATGTCTGCACTATGATTAATACTTTCGATCAGGTGGGATAGGAGGATAGCTAAACCACTGCTGTTTTTTCCCTTACATACTGTGCAATATATTAGTGAAAGCACTGATTTAAATTATCTCAATGCATTTGAAAAAGTATATGGACTATAAAGTAGTGTGTAGGCCAGTGTTTCTTAACTCTAGTCCTCAAGGTGCCCCAACAGGTCATGTTTTCAGGCTTCCCATTATTTTTCACAGGTGATTTGATCAGTTTCACTGCCTTAGTAATTACCACAGCCGTTTCATCTGAGGGAAAGCCTGAAAACATGACCTATTTGGGTGCCTTGAGGACTGGAGTTGAGAAAAACTGGTGTAGGCAGAATATGAAAATACCCAGATTTGTAGGAGTCAGTCTTATTTAAGTGTGTGTTTTTTACAGTTTTGAGTAAGATATCATGCACACTGGACATTTTTGCAGCTGCTGTTTTTGGCATCAGACATTATTTTCTGCAGCCAGTAAACTCCCGGCATGTTATCCTATGTGTTTATGCACACTTAGGCTGTTTTCAGCAGTTTTTGGCAGGGGCGGTTTATGGCTGGAGAAAAAGTCAGTGGCGGAATTACCAGGGTTGCAACAGTCGCACTTGCAGGGGGCCCTGGCAATCTGCCACTGTTGGGGAACCAGCGGGGTTGATAGTCACACGGCTCTGAGCTGAGAGCTTCTCTCTCATGGAAAAGCACAGAGCCAGCATTGACAGTTCTATCTCCCCCTCAGTCCATCTTCTCTCGCACAGGATGGGAGAGGACACAGCCAGTCTGCCCTCCCTTCTCCCCCCTCCCCTCTCCTGTGTGTGCTCCGTGGGAAGTGTGCGCTCCTTAGCTTCACACTTGACTGCCCGTGGAGCACACACAGGAGGAGGGGGGAGCAGATCGGCTGTGTCCTATCTCATCCTGTGTGAGAGAGGACGGAGGGGGAGATAGATCTGTCAGTGCCGGCTCTGTGCTGTTCCATGAGATAGACACTGTCAGCTCAGATTCATGCTAAGAAAGCAGACGGCACTGATAAGTACTGCTAGGAGGCACTGATAAGTACTGCTAGGAGGCACTGATAAGTACTGCTAGGAGGCACTGATAAGTACTGCTAGGAGGCACTGATAAGTACTGCTAGGAGGCACTGATAAGTACTGCTAGGAGGCACTGATGGGCACTGCTAGGAGGCACTGATGGGCACTGCTAGGAGGCACTGATGGGCACTGCTAGGAGGCATTGATGAGTTCTGATAGGAGGCATTGATGGGCACTGATTGGAGGTACCAAGGGGCACTGATAGGAGGAATTGATGAGCTCTGATAGGAGGCACTGGTGAGCACTGATAGGAGGCACTGATGGGCACTGATAGGGGGAATTGATGAGCTCTGATAGGAGGCATTGATGGGCACTGATAGAAGGCACCAATGGGCACTGATATGAAGCCTCCACATATCAAATCCGATCGGTAGTCAAATCCAATCCTATAGCATCTCAGGTAAGGTCAGTGTTCATGATTTAATAATAAGAAGGATGCTGGGCAAAAATGGCATCCATGGGAGAGTTCCAAGGCCAAAGCCACTGTGGAGGGACAGAGAAGAACTCTCCTCTGCTGCTACTTCCAGTAAGTAACGTTTCATTGCTAAAAAACAGTGACAAAATGCGGTTATTCAACATTTATCAAAGTTTTTGAGCCATAAGCTTTTATGGGAGTATAGGGGGTTATTTACGAAAGGCAAATCCCCTTTGCACTACAAGTGCAAAGTGCACTTAAAATTGCACTGAAAGTGCACTTGGAAGTGCAGTCGCTGTAGATCTGAGGGGGACATGCAAGGAAAATAAAAAACAGCATTTTAGCTTGCACATGATTGGATGATAAAATCAGCAGAGCTTCCCCTCATTTCAGCTTTACCCCTCAGATTTTCAGCGACTGCACTTCCAAGTGCACTTTCAGTGCAATTTCAAATGCACTTGTAGTTTGTACTTGTAGTGCCTTTCGTAAACAACCCCCATAGTGTTGCTAAAAGAGTAAAAAAATGCTACAGCTAAAAAAAGCAAAAAAAGGTGAAAAACGCTACTGCAAAAACTCTGAAAAACTCACTCTACAGCTACAGCTTTCTTCAGCTAACGCTACTGGCTTTTTTATAACGTCCAGTGTGCATGAGGCCTTAATATTTCTCTATTTATAGGGCTTTGCACACGCATCAACTATTGGTTCCATATCAGCTATTCTTGCCTCCAGCAGTGATTTATTGTAACAATCATTATAGAAATGTATAAACAAAACAAGGTCACACTTAGCTAATAGGGAGCCTTCTTATTACCAGGTATGATGGAACCTCCATCAGGGCTGGAAACCTATGAAGCACAGATCCACGTGAACATGCTTGTTTACCTCTTCTAACCTAGGAAGCTAATTAGAAGGCAGGAAATACATGAACAACAATGAAAAAAGATTAGCTATCAGGATAGTTATTCCAACATTTTTATTTTAGATTTTATTTTAGATTTCCTGTCTCATTCACAATGGCCACCAGGACAAGGAAAGAGGTTTAATCTCATCCACAGTGACATAGAAAACAATGAAAACCTGACAGCTATAGATGCACTTTAGGAAAACACTTGTATAATAGCCATCAAGCCAACTGTTACAAATCAAAAAAAAAAGAAGGAAGGAAAAACTTGTATGATGAAGAGTGCCAGATGGTAATTGAAGAGAAAAACAAAAAAGATAGAAATAAAAAAGCAGACTAGAAGACTAAAGTAGCAAGTAGATAGACTAATGAAATTCAGAGACAAAAGAATTTGGATTGGGAAGGCAGGAAGCAGGAAAAAGAATTGCTCGACAATATTATAGTAGGGTAAGAGAAAAGGTTTTCAACTAGACTGCTTCAAATATAAAACCAGACTTTATATGGGATGATGGCCAAATTAGGAAAAGATGGAGATACTTTTTTCAAGCAGATACTGAAATGAGCGAGAAAATAGAATAAAGGAATTTGAAAGAGGATATGTAATAGACCTGCTAGAGGTAACAAAACCAAACTGAAAGGAGATAAATCAAATTATTTAAAGCCTAACTTTGTATTAATTTAAATTTGGGTCAAGTTTATACAGCATTGACTGCAGTCATATTTTTTAGTAATGGTTATACAGTAGATTGTTTGGACCAGTTCGGCCCAAATTAAAGCGGTTGTTAAAGCAGAGTTCCGTTGGAAAATAATTAAAAGTCAGCAGCTACAAACTGCTGCGAGTCGTGCTGCGCATTCTGAATGGTCCCTGCTGTCTTCTGGGACCCGTGTGTCTCCCATAAGACAGCTGGGGGGGGGGGGGCGGACGTGAAGTAGTTTGCCGCAGATTCTGTGGTGCTCTTTCGCCGGAAGTGGGAGTAAATACCTGTATTAGACAGGTATCTACTACTCCCTCACCCCTGAAAGGTGCCAAATGTGACAGCGGAGGGGGGATGAACTGGATCAGCAGAAGTTCCATTTCTGGGTGGAACTCTGCTTGAACCCACTTATATATCTTTATATAAGCCCCTCTGTGTCCTAATAACAAGTGCTTCTGTCTGTGTGTTTTATTAAAAATGCCTCCTTTACCAGATTTCACAGCGGTTCCTTGCAATCATGATTGACACTCTCCTCTGCCTGACAGATGCAGTGGGCGGGGCCGAGATTTCCCCACTGACCTCAGCCAGGACACGAGGAGGAGAGAGCTGGTCAGTCACATGATCCTGGGGAACCGCTGTGAAATCCGGTAAAGGAGGCATTTTTTTTTAATAAGGCACACAGACAGGAGCACTTGTTATTAGGACACGGAGGGGCTTATATAAAGTTTTAACAGTTATGAGAGCAGTAGGAGCAGATGGGGCGGACACTGACACAGGGGCAGACAGGCAGGGAGGGGGACACATGAGCACAGAGGAGGACAGGAGAGCTGTGAGTGACGGAGGCACATAAACTGACCACAGTGTAAGGGCTCAGCAGCCATGATGAACTGTGGTCAGTTTACATACGGGAGGGCAGAAACTGGCAGGATCAGCCAGATATTACAGGTGTTACGGGGGGCCAAATGACACAGCACAATTACTGTTCTGTATAAAATGCTTTAAAGGGACAGGATCCATTTTTTTTTGGGCTAACAAACGCTTTAACTATTCAAAGTAGCATAAACCCTAGAGTTGGGCTTTAAAGGATACACTTTAAGACAAAGTGTATTTATCCTCATTGTCCCTTTGCCTTGACCCAATCTAACCAACCATCCCCTCCATAGATGCATATTTACCTTGGTCTGACTTTCGCAGCCTTCAGTGTTTGTTCACATCTAGAGCCCCAAGTCTCACTCTCCTGGCTGCGCCTGCACATATGCTTCCATAGAATTGTGTCCTGAGCTGGAAATGAAGGAAGACAGCCTGATTGGAAGACCTCCATCATTCAATCATATGCAACCTTAAATACAGTTTTTTTCCTTGCATGTGATTGGATATGCTATGCAAAGTGAATTTCCTCACTATTCATTATGCCGGGGAAAATTTCCAATGCAAAGTGATCAGCCTGTTTACCTTTAGTAAATCAACCCCCAGTGTTTTTTTATTGATTATGGGCAGTAATAAAAATAGAATGTTTTAAATATGTTTTATTTTTCTTCAGGTAAACATGAAATATTGTTGTCAGAACTGGGCTCCTGCTACTTGGTGAGCAGCTCTTTTCTTTCAGTGCTCAGAAGCTTCTGGGCTGTCGGTTAGCTACCAGCCACTAGTTGTTACCACTAGTGTTGGATGAACTCATGCTCGGTCTGAACATTGACTGTTCGCCCCCGTTCGGGAACACCAAAATTTGCACCCAATCCCAAACCCAAAATTCTTCACCCAATCAGAGCGCAGTAAAATCTGGTTGTTATCGAGTGGGGCCGGGAAGCCATCCACAGCCTATTTAACAATCAATGAGTCTGGTATGAATTTTGAGGGGAGCCCCGCCTCAGTTTTTTTATCCACTTGCTGCCCGCCCTATAGCAAAATGACGACGGCAAAGTGGTTTCAAAATCGTGACCAGGCGTCATATGATGTCCTCAGGATTTTGAGCCGCTGCGCGCAACCGGGGTGCGCATCGCGGCGATCGTTGTTGCGGGGTGTCAGTCTGACACCTCACAACTATGATCTCGGTAAAGAGTCTCAGACGGAGACTCTTTACCACGTGATCAGCCATGTCCAATCACGGCTGATCACAGTGTAAATAGGAAGAGCCGTTGATCGGCTTTTCCTCACTCGCACCTCTCAGACGCGAGTAGAGGAGAGCCGATCGGCTGCTCCTCTGATGGGGGGGGTCTGTGCTGATCGATTATCAGCGCAGCCCCCCCCCCTGAGGATGCCCACACTGGACCACCAGGGATGCCACCAGACCACCAGGGATGCCCAGCACCAGGTATGCCACCCGAGACCACCAGGGATCATTACAGCGTTTACAAGGTGAATTAAAACCTTGCACTTTCTGGGAAATGCAAACTATAATCATAGTGACTGCAGGAAACATAGGGTATCAGCATTAGAGCACGAACGCAAAAATAGGGATAGAAAACATAAGAAAGCAGGAGTTGAGAATTATCTATATATGTAAATGTGTCAAAATTTCTCTGAGGGAAACAATCCAATAGATTCATGCACTGCCAGGCCAGTCTGAGAGGGGGGTCACTGATGTGAGGGGGAGTGAATACAATAATGTAAGGGGGCACTGATATATAGGTTTCCCCTTGTATCAGTAACCCACGCCCCCCTTTACTTAGTGTATTCTTTCTGCGGAAGGTGGTCTCTGGTCACCAGAGCCCCCCCCCCCCCCCCCACACACACACACATTCCCAGAGTGCCCAGGTGCCCCCCTTGATGATTGCTCCACTTTTACTACTTTTAATTGAAATTTACTTTTTTTATATATATATATATATATATATATATATATATATCTATCTATCCCTAGCCCTATGTGCTTTCATATGTCTCTTATTTATATACAGTGGTGTGAAAAAGTGTTTGCCCCCTTCCTCATTTCCTGTTCCTTTGCATGTTTGTCACACTTAAGTGTTTCGGAACATCAAACCAATTTAAACAATAGTCAAGGACAACACAAGTAAACACAAAATGCAATTTGTAAATGAAGGTGTTTATTATTAACCGCTTCCCGACCGGCCACTGCATATATACGTCAGCAGAATGGCACGGGCAGGCAGAATCACGTACCTGTACGTGATCGTGCATGTGCCTGCCCGTGGGTCGCGCGCGCGCCGCTAGCGGCGCGCTCGCGACCGGTCGGGAGCTCCGTGACCCCGGCCGCGGGACCAGCGGACCCGATCGCCGCTGGTATCCCGCGATCGGGTTACGGAGCGGAAGAACGGGGAGAGGTCTATGTAAACAAACCTCTCCCCGCGCTTCCTACACTGACTGTCAGTGATCGGCGGTTCCCTGTCATCGGGAACGCCGATCAATGACGTCAGACGTACAGCCACGCCCCCCTACAGTAAACACAACACATCACGTCACACTGACTCCTCCCCGCCC
Source organism: Lithobates sylvaticus (assembly GCA_028564925.1). Taxonomy (NCBI): domain Eukaryota; kingdom Metazoa; phylum Chordata; class Amphibia; order Anura; family Ranidae; genus Lithobates; species Lithobates sylvaticus. Next base: position 159,421,503 of record CM053032.1, read on the forward strand.
CCTTGTGGTTAACCCCCTAACTACAACTGTCATTTACATAGGAATCAGTGCTATTTAAATAGCACTGATTTCTGTATAAATGACAAATGTCCCAAAAATGTGTCAAAAATGTCCGATGTGTCCGCCAAAATGTCGCAGTCACAATAAAAATCGCTGATCGCCGCCATTACTAATAAAAAAAAAAATATTAATAAAAATGCTATAAAACTATCCCCTATTTTGTAAACGCTATAACTTTTGCGCAAACTAATCAATAATCGCTAATTGCGATTTTTTTTTACCAAAAATATGTAGAAGAATACGTATCGGCCTAAACTGAGGAAAAAAAATGTTTTTTTTATATATTTTTTGGGGATATTTATTATAGCAAAAAGTAAAAAATATTGCATTTTTTTCAAAATTGTCGCTCTATTTTTGTTTATAGCGCAAAAAATAAAAACCGCAGGGGCGATCAAATACCACCAAAAGAAAGCTCTATTTGTGGGAAAAAAAGGACGCCAATTTTGTTTTGGAGCCACGTCGCATGACCGCGCAATTGTTAGTTAAAGCGACGCAGTGCCGAATTGCAAAAAGGGGCCTGGTCCTTTGGCTGCCAATTGGTCCGGGGCTGAAGTGGTTAAAGGTGAAAAAAAATCCAAACATCATGGCCCTGTCTGAAAAAGTGATTGCCCCCCTTGTTAAAACATACTATAACTGTGGTTGTCCACACCTGAGTTCAATTTCTCTAGCCACACCCAGGCCTGATTATTGCCACACCTGTTCACAATCAAGGCATCACTTAAATAGGAGCTGCTTGACACAGTAAGGTCCACCAGAAGATCCTTAAAAGCTACACATCATGCCGAGACCCAAAGAAATTCAGGAACAATTGAGAAAGAAAGTAATTGAGATCTATCAGTCTGGAAAGGGTTATAAAGCCATTTCCAAAGCTTTGGGAATCCAGCGAACCACAGTGAGAGCCATTATCCACAAATGGCGAAGACATGGAACAGTGGTGAACCTTCCCAGGAGTGTCCGGCCGCCCAAAATTACCCCAAGAGCGCAGCGACGACTCATCCAAGAGGTCACAAAAGACCCCACAACAACGTCCAAGGAACTGCAGGCCTCACTTGCCTCAGTTAAGGTCAGCGTTCATGCCTCCACCATCAGGAAAAGACTGGGCAAAAATGGCCTGCATGGCAGAGTTCCAAGGAGAAAACCACTGCTGAGCAAAAAGAACATCAAAGCTCGTCTCAATTTCTCCACAACACATCTTGATGATCCCCAAGACTTTTGGGACAACATTCTGTGGACCGATGAGACAAAAGTGGAACTCTTTGGAAGGTGTGTGTCCAAGTATATCTGGCGTAGAAGGAACACTGCATTTCAGAAAAAGAACATTATACCAACAGTAAAATATGGTGGTGGTAGTGTGATGGTCTGGGGCTGTTTTGCTGCTTCAGGACCTGGAAGACTTGCCGTGATAAAAGGAACTATGAATTCTGCTGTCTACCAAGAGATCCTGAAGGAGAATGTCCGACCATCTGTTCGTGTACTCAAGCTGAAACGAACTTGGGTTCTGCAGCAGGACAATGATCCTAAACACACCAGCAAGTCCACCACCGAATGGCTGAAGAAAAACAAAATGAAGACTTTGGAGTGGCCTAGCCAAAGTCCTGACCTGAATCCTATTGAGATGTTGTGGTATGACCTTAAAAAGGCCGTTCATGCTCAAACAATCTAATGTAACTGAATTAGGACAATTTGCAAAGATGAGTGGGCCAAAATTCCTCCAGGACGCTGTAAAAGCCTCATTGCACGTTTTTTTTTTTATTGAGAATATAGCATAACAAAATAACAATATCATCATACATACATTGAGGAAATGTGGAACACTCTTATTTGCAATAGGTGAGTACAAGTGTGTCAAATAGTCATGTAAGTCAAAACATCGTATATACAAAAACAGTTTTCATGTACGGACAGTGTAGCAAAGATGTAATTGTTAGAAGGAGAAACAGCACATTGACTTAGCATATTTAGTGTTATGTTGTTGGGTGTCAACATGTGTTTTCCTCATTCACACTTGCGCTGCGATTTACATGGGGGGGGGGGGTTCCGAGTTGTAGAGAAAAATTGTGGGGGTTTGTATGATATTCTAGAACTTATGAGGTGCGAGGTTGTTGACTGGGAGCTCTGTTATGAGGACCCTGACCATAACCAGTATTATGGCAGGGTCATACTGGTTGAGTGGGGAGAGTTAAAGGAATGAGGGTTAGGGTAGGGATCATGGGGGTGGGTGTGGAAGGGGGGGGAGGTGGGGGCTGTGGGGAGTGTGGTCGAAGTGACCCGGGGGCGATAGTTATCTCCTCAGTCTCCGCCACATACCAACTGAATGTAGCGTGGTATCGTTTTAAGGTGAGCGAGAGTATGATGGTGCGGTGATAATATTCATGAAGTTTGGCTGGGGGTATGCAGACATGCGGTCTCCCAACTACATCCCTTGTTTAGGGTTGGGAGATCCATGTCAGTTGAGGTATGGGTGAGAATAGAAAGGGGAGGGACGTCTGTGGGGAATAAGTTGTGCGTTCCGTATGTGTCCGTCATGTATGTGTGAGTCATGGTCTAACTATCATTCATCAGGGTTCGGTATCTGTCGGTTGTACGGAAGTGGATCCAACATGCCCAAGTTTTTGAAAATTTGTCTGGGGAGTCTCGGGAGATGGAGATAAGTTCCTCCATTTCGGCTATTTTGTTAATTTGTTTGATCCATTCTGGGATAGACGGTATCTGAGGGGAGCCCCAGTGTCTTGGGATGCACATTTTTGCTGCGTTGATTAGGGGTAAAATCAATGTCTTTCTGTAGTATTGGGCTGATAGGTCCGAGTGGTGGAAGAGGCATTGGGCTGGGGAGTGTTCCAGTGTATATGTGGAAATTGTTTCTGTGAGTTCTCGGACTTGCGTCCAGAATGGTTGGATTTTCGGGCATGACCACAAAATGTGCAGCAGTGAGCCTGGCTCTCCGTCGCATCTCCAGCACTTGTTGGGATAGGTGGGGTTAAGCTTATTTAAAATAGCTGGGGTTCTGTACCAGCGGACTAGCGTTTTGTAATTGTTTTCCTGAATGGATACATTCAGAGAACCTTTGTGAGTGATCGTGAATATGCGTTCCCATTGTTCCTCGGAGAGCTCTAATTCTGTTTCCCTTTCCCATGTCCTAAATGCTTTCCCTTCTTTGGGGGAGATATCTGAAAATAGTATGGTGTATATACCAGAGATTAAGTGTTGTTGGGGATTGGGTTGGGAGCATAATTGTTCGAATGCAGTAAGAGGACGCGTAATGGAAGAGTGTTGGTTAATCTCTTTTAGGAAGTGGCGGATTTGAAAGTATGTCCAGAATGGGAGAGGGTCGTTAGTGAGAGTGGGGGTTAGCGCTGTGCAGTCCAGGAGAGAGCCGTTGCGGAAGAATTGGTGAGCTAAAACCTCGGGGTGTAGCCACTGACGGGCTAAGAATTGTGCGGACATGCCCGGGGGAAATGCGGGGTTGAGTCTAACCGGAGTTAAGGGTCCTGGAATGGACGAGATATGCGTCTTGTGGCAAGTTTCTGTGAAGCATTGGAGCGTCGGGGCAATCAGAGGGTGTTTTTTGAGGGTGGAGGGAATATGTTTCGGCGTCAGCCAGGGGGCCGATCGCAATGGTGAGGGGGATAGTGAACTTTCTAGCTTTACCCAATCTTTGCAATGACCGTGTAGATTCCAGTCTACAATTCTGGTAAGATGGCAAGCCCAGTAATATTTTTTAAGGTCTGGAAAGCCAATGCCCCCCTTCGTTTTTGGTCGTGTTAAAAGGTCATATGCAATTCTTGGGCGTTTTTGCTTCCATAGAAATTCTGAGCATATCCTCCTGTAGGTCAGGAAGAAGGATGAGGGTAATTTAATGGGGACAGTTTGTAGAATGTATAAAATACGGGGGAGGATGTTCATCTTAACAATTGCCGCGCGACCAAACCAGGAAAATTGTGGTTTGTTCCATTTTTTGAGGTCGTCAGATATGGTCTTAAGGATGGGTAAGTAGTTTTTGGCGAAAAGGTCTGAGAGGTCTGCTGTGAGGTGGATCCCTAGATATTTGATCGCATCGTGTTTCCAGTGGAAGGGGAAGTTAGCCTTGCATAGTGTTACCGTCTCTTGTGGGATTGTGATGTTTAGGGCATGGGATTTGGTAAGGTTGATTTTGAAGTTAGAGATGTTTTGGAAGAGTTTAAAATCCTTTAATAAATTTGGGATTGAGATGTGGGGTTCGCTAAGAGAAAGTAGGATGTCATCTGCGAAAGCTGCCAGTTTGTAGGTGTGACCTTCTATGGGGATGCCTTTGATGTTTTCATTGCTCCTAAGGCAATTCAAAAGTGGCTCTAAAGTCAGTACAAATAAAATAGGGGATAGAGGGCATCCCTGCCTTGTCCCATTGGATATGGAGAAGGCGTTTGACAGATGGCCGTTAACACGAACCCTTGCTGTTGGGGACGTGTATAGGGACATTATCGAGTTGAACATATGGTTTTGGAGACCAATGTGTCTCAGTACTGCTCCCATGTAGTCCCAGGCCAGTCTGTCAAACGCCTTCTCCGCGTCCAGCGACAGGAAAAAGCCCTTGTGTTTGGTGGCTGTCATCCAGTGGTGAATGTTTATGGCCTTAATAGTATTGTCCCTTGCCTCGCGTCCTGGAATAAAGCCTACTTGGTCATTTTTGATTAAAGAGGGTAGGAGGGGGAGCAAGCGGTTGGCAAGGATTTTGGCAAACAATTTTATGTCGACGTTAAGTAAGGAAATTGGCCTATAGTTGGTTACTAGTGATGAGTCCTTCCCCTCTTTTGGTATTACTGTAACGTGCGCTTCCAGGAGTCTGTGGAAGGGAAGCGTAGCGGAGGATAGGGAATTGAAGGCCTTGAGGAAGGGGTCAATAATTACTTCTGTGAATGTTTTAAAATAAGTGGCAGTGAATCCATCTGGGCCGGGGCTCTTTCCAGTTTTAAGTTGTTTGATTGCGTTTTTTAGTTCGTCTGCTGTAATGGGATTTTCTAATATGCGGGCATCTTCTCTGTCGATAGGTTTAGGGCAATGTTTTTTTAAAAATTCTTTAATAAGGGAGTGTCTTGCGTTGTTTGTAGTGGGGTTGTCTGGAGATGGATTTAGATTATAGAGGTCAGAATAGTATGCTTCAAATTGGGAAGCTATATCTGGGGTCGTGACTTTAGGCTGACCTTGGGCGTCTTTAATAGTGTGAATACTGGTGCGTGCTTTATTACTTTGGATGGCTCTGGCTAGGTATTTACCGCTTTTGTTTCCGAATTCATAGAATAATTTTTGTTGTAGAATAAATTTACGTTTCGTTCTAAGGGATAGCTCTGACAGTAGGAGTTCTCTGGTCTGTATGAGGTCTTGGTACGTCTGTTGGGCTTGGGTCTGTTTGTGGGCTAGTTCTAAGTGTTTAATCTTTTGGATCAGACCTGAGATTCTGGCTTGATGGGCTTTCTTTCGCAAGGTCTTAAGGGAGATAAGTTTCCCCCTTAGGACACATTTGTGGGCTTCCCATTGTGTTAGTGGGGCTGTTTCCCCGTTATCGTTATCTAGAAAAAAGTCGTGAATGGCTTGTCTGATGTTATTGTTATCCTCTTCCGAGGTCAATAGAGATGAGTCTAAGCGCCAAGTCTTTGACGTAGTGCGGTGGTCTGGGAATGTTAGCGTCATTGTGATCGGGTGATGGTCAGACAGGATCATGGGTTCGATCGTCGCCTGGGTGAGGAGGGGAAGGTCCGTCTGGGAGAGGAAGATGTAGTCTATTCTGGAATATTTGTTGTGTGGGGCTGAGAAGAATGAGTAGTCTTTTTCATTTGGATGTAGAGTGCGCCAGGTGTCGTGAAGGAGTGACTGTTGGAGTAGTATTTTGATTTGTCTCAAAGTTTTATAGGGCAGTGATGTGGAACCTGTTGAAGTGTCCAGTAGTGGGTGTAGGGCGACATTAAAGTCTCCTCCAAGTATAGTTAAGCCAGCAGAGAAATCTGTTAGGAGTTGTGATATCTGTCTAAAGAAGGTAAGTTGTGCTGAGTTGGGGCTGTATATGTTGGCCAGTGTTACTGGTCGTCCTTGAATTCTGCCTTTCAGAAAGACGTATCTACCTTCTTTGTCAATGAGCGAGTCTGTGAGTTCCCATTGGAGGTTTTTGGAGATCAAGATTGATACTCCCTTTGTTTTGGCCAGTGAGTTAGTGGAGTGATAGGCGTTTGGGAACTGGAGGTTCGTAAGCTTAGGAATCTTGTCTGCGCGGAAATGAGTTTCCTGTAGGAAGATGATGCTAGTTTTCAGCTTTTGCATTTGGGAGAGAACTTGGCTGCGTTTCTCTGGGATATTAAGCCCTTTGACGTTTAGGGATGTTACTTTCAGTGTAACGTGGTTGGTGGTGGTTGTCGTGTGCGCCATGGTATAGAGGGGATAAGACTATGCTTGATTGCGGTAGTTGAACACACCTTGGTGTGATAAGTGGTGTTACGAGAGATTAAAGCTATTCAGTTATGAGCAGGTATATTTAGGAGTGGCGGAGACTGAGGAGGTAGAGGGGGAGAGGTTGAGGATGGGAGTCAAGGGAAAGGTAGGGAGGGTGCGCGTTGGTGAGGGGTAAGGGGGAGGTGGGGAGGTTAGGTGGGAAAGGCGCTGTGGAGGAAGGGGAGGGGAGAGGGAGATGGAGGGAAGGGGATGGGGAGAGGGGATGGAAGGGGACGGTAAGGGTAAGTGTTCCGGAGGTAAGGAAGAGTCACTAGACCTTCCTTATACAAAGTTTTTTAGTCCGGTAAGGGTCAACGGGAAAAGTTGTGTTCCCGTTGTGTGGGGAGGTGGGAGGTATCGGAGTCTAAGGGTCGGATAAAATATCTAATTCTCTGGTCTCCAGAGGTATGTGCGCATTAGAAATGTTTGGAAGAGCCATTGAAGTAAAACATGGCGTGTGAGGACCCTGGTTCTGCCGAAGGGGAGCATATTTTTATCTCGGGGTAGGATTGTCTCTGTGAATTCCATATGAGGTCTTTTGGGGAGCCTAGGCTCAATAGTTTAGTATGTGGTGCGTCGGAGCACGCTTGGTAGGGATGGCTAGTGGAATACTGCTTTCGTAGCGAATGTGTATAGCGTGGAGTAAGAGGCGGTTCAACTGTAGGGTTTGTAATGTATCTATAATGTGACAAAAAAGAATAATCATTAGGCGTACCTCTCTGTAGTTTCCTGGTTCCTCTAGGTTGGGCCTCTGGCGTGTGTGGTCGGGGTCCGAGCCCTCTATGGGCGGGTGCCCTAGCTTTAAGCAGGGAACAAGAGGAGAAGGTCAGGATCACTCACCTAAGCGTATATTCGTCTATACGGCAATCTCGTAGGAGACGTGATACAGGTGAGTGTAGGGATCGGCCCTACACGCCAGAGGACCAGTGAGGCTTTTCTGCTGTATCTGCTCACGCAGATTTGTAAACCTGGTAAGGAAATGTGAGAGGTAGTAATACAACAAAAAAAAAAAAAAAAGGGGAAAACAAACAAGGAAAATACAACCGTGTAAGGAGACTTTATATATAGCAAGGATTACCCGTAACTATGACTGACTATTTGAGTCTTTGCCCATGTCAAACAAAAGGAAGTGACAAGGTGGTCCCTGTCTATCAACAAAAACAGTTAACAATTTGTAACAGTGCTTCCATATATGCATTTCAGGTTACCTGGGTGATTTGTTGTCAAACAAGAATTGATACCAACACTACAAGTCCTCAGGCTCAGAGAACAGGCGAATTCACACAGAATACCAGATATTACCGCGGGCATCTCGTAATGAGGTGTTGGTCAAAACTGTATTAGTCTAGTGTTCATTATGTTCTTGCGGCTCGTTTTCTTTTGGCTGGTTGTGGGATAGAATGAATGGGAGTCTGTGCTTAAGGTTACATTCTCTTTGTGAGCATAGTGGATAGCCTGGGAATTGGTATAGCGGTAAGGGATGAGGTCATGGGGCAATTTTAGTTTCTGTGTGAATTCGCCCCCCTGGAGAGGTGTTTAATCTTAGAAACTGTAACTCTAATGACGATTCTGGTGGGTGAGGGTTTGTACTTATTTTGATGAGGCCTACTCTTGTACTACCCCCAATCATGAGTGCATCTGGGTAGTCCTGTACATTCAAGGGGGGGGATGTAATTCGAAAAAGAGGGGTGTTGGGTGAGGGTGGATAAGGGAATGGGGGTGGGGTAGGTAGGGAGTCTATGTGGTGGCCTTAGTGATTGTTCAATCCTTTTCAGGGGTAGGTAGGTTATACTTGCATGAACGAGTCCAGGAAGGTCACATCCCTTCTGTGAGGTAGGGGGGAGTCCGTTGTCACTTTCAGTTAGGATGGACGTTCCTCTTGATGTGACCCTGGTACGTGGGTGATTATCGGCTGGCAGAGAGTTGTGGTGGTTTTCAGCCGGGTGTTGTGGAGTCAGGATAAGTGGCAGTCATCCACGGCAGGGTAATGGGAGATAATTAGCTAATTCATTTGCGATGAGTAGCAGTGCTTTTCTGAAGTCGGGGTTCCGTGTGTAGGTGGTCTTCTCGTGGTAAACCTGAAAGTATAGCAGCTAGGTGAGCTGTGTGGAAGGTGGCGGAGCAAAAGCCGCATGAGGGATGAGATGAGGAAGTCGTTGCACTATTCTGGGCCTTCGCATCGAGGTCGTCTGTGTGCAGGAGAGGCCGTGGGGCTGTTGTTTGGGTTGCTCCTGGGTCTTGCGGGCGCGTTGGTTCTAGGCGAGTCTGGTCTACGTCTGCGGATATGGAAGTCATCGCGTTCTGGGATGGTATCCATTGAATTGGATCTTCTGCGCTGAGGAGGTCTAAGAGATCTGTACCAGTCAGGGAGTTCAATGTGGGGTATATTCAGGGTGTCGCAGAAGTTTGGAATATCCTCTGGCACCCTCAGGTACGCCGTGCGTCCTTGTGCTGACGCCGATAGGCAGAAGGGGAATTTCCAGCGGTATTGAATTCCATTCGTGCGCAGGAGATCAAGGAGCGGGCGCAGGTCTCTTCTGCTTTGGAGGGTGATGGGAGACAGGTCTTGAAAGATTTTTATCTCCGTGCCTTGGTACAGAAGGTTGCGGCGGTCTCTGGCTCTGCGCAGGATCTCCTCTTTTAGCTTAAAATTGACCAGGCAGCAAACTATGTCCCTGGGGGGGTCAGACTCTCTACCCCTGGGTCTGAGGGCTCTGTGCAGGCGCTCAACTTCAATGGGGGTCTCTGGGGGTCTGCCCAGGAGATCGTTGAACACGGCCGTGGTAGCCTGGACAATTTGAGTGTGGTCGATCGTTTCCGGCATACCTCTTACCCGTAAGTTATGGCGTCTTCCGCGGTTATCCAAGTCTTCCATGTATCTGTGCATGTCTCTGATCTGGGTAGATTGTGCCTGGGAGGATGTCTGCAGCTGGTGGATGGCGGTTTCGTTGTGGGCTGTGGTAACCTCTATGTCATCCATGCGGACTGTCATGGCCTGTATGTCCCTTCTGAGGTCTGTGATTGCTGTGGCCAGCGTGGCTTTTATATCTTCAGCCACTGATCTTAAATCCCTGATACTCAGGGGATGTTCAGCCTCTGTGAGCGGTGGTGGTAGTGGGGGTGTCTGGTGCCTGCCAGAGGGGCTAAGGCTGGATGATCGCGCCATGGCCGGGTAGGCCCGAGATGAAGCCGGGGCCTCGCGTGAATCGCGCGGCCGGAAGAGCTCCGGTATGCCGCGGGCCGCTTGCGCATCGGGTCCCCTGGGTGAGCGGGATCGGGTTGGGGATGGATTCCCCTTCGATTTCCCCATGTCTGTGGGGTCTGATGGCTCAGTTGTGCTGGATGCTTTACCTCTGGAGACCGGAGCTGAGGGATTAGGCGTCCATTAGAGTCCGGTCCCAGGCCACGCCCCCACAAATTGCATTTTGTGTTTACTTGTGTTGTCCTTGACTATTGTTTAAATTGGTTTGATGTTCCGAAACACTTAAGTGTGACAAACATGCAAAGGAACAGGAAATGAGGAAGGGGGCAAACACTTTTTCACACCACTGTATGTAGCGGGGTCGTTCCCCTTTTAGGGTAGAAGACTACAGTCCCCATAATTCCCCAGGCTCCCGGGAGGATGGTTGTTTCCGCCCGAGAGGCTGATGGGGGAGGTGATAAAAGGGAAGAGGGACCGCCTCTTCCTCTTCTGACTGGGCTGGTGACGCAGAGATCACTGAGAGAGGAGACACCTGTGCGGACCGGGACTGCTGAAGGCCTGAAGCCTGGGCCTTGCAGCAGACAGAGAGAGACTCTCACCCCTCATTGTCAGCAGCAGCAGAGCGGAGCCTTTTTCCTGAGAACGGTCGGTCAGAGAGTGGACCGGAGCGCAGGGGCTGTGACGGAGGAGGCCGGACGCCGCCAGTGGAGGTCCCGGAGCTGAGGACGGTATCCGGAGTGGTGAGCGAGCTGAAAGGCTCATCTTGCATTGTCATTTCACTTATGCCTATTGAACTGCCAAGGCAAATTTACCTCAGAGCAGAAGATTGTTCTTTCTTGTGGATTACAAACACACCATTTAAAGTTACATGTGCACCACCTCTACAGTTCTTGTGCCGGTGAAGAATACTGGGGTTCCCCAAGGACTGAGCTCTATTGTTAGGGATCAGGCCTGATCCATTAGATAGTCGCAGTTAGATTTGTTGCACCTCAGAGGTGCATAGCAGACGGTCACTACACGTGGCGCTCCGTTCCCCATTGCTATCCTGATACATATATGTGTACATGTTAAAGTGCATATTGCAGGGACCTGCTAATGTGTTGTAAGTCAAATGTTTGATGCATGTTACTATTTCTTTTCATACTGCCAAAGTAAAGACAGTTATTTCAGTCAGCAGTCTGCCTGTGAGTTTGAATCCATTACGCTTAAAGTATAAGTGATATTCATATGTGCCTAGATACATACCCCTTGATTAACTGTGCCAGAGCGGGTAGAGCAGATTGTCGGGGGGTTGGTGGAGCTGTACTCAGGGACCCAAAACAAACTTGCGGCCCTCTTAACTGGGGGTATCGCTACACGTGGGGGCTCGTCCGGGATCCTGAGACAGCGGGAAAACCCGCCAGAAGGTACCGGCATGGACCCGATAGAAGTGGGACGGTGGTACACACTATGGGGCACTGATCCAGCCGCAGCAGCAGTCATTGAACTGCCAGGGATATGGCAGGAAGAGGCAGTCAAGCAGCTCATAATGTCATTATCCCCAGGCCACAAGTCACGGATAATGGATATGAGAAATGATGCCGGGTATACATACGCCCTAGTAGAATGGAGAAGGAAGACTCCAGAGCAGTTCAGGAGCCAAAGCATACAAGCACTGGATGGTCAGACCTATCAATTGCTGCATGCGCTGCCGCGCAAGGGAGACTGTTTTCCAATGAAAACTATGCTATCCCCAAAGAAGGAAGAGCAGAGGGACACAGAGAGTCCCACACCTGTGAAAACCACTCTTAGTGCAGAACTGTGCGCTGTCCTAGGGGAGATTGTGACTCAGTGCAGAAGAGACCCCGGGGACTACCCGATGTCGGGATACAGGAAACTCCGGATGTTTTCAGGGAGGAAACCTGTACCCTCGGGGGAAGAGGGATTTGAAGAGTGGTTAGATGGCGCCACTCAGGCCTTGGAAGAATGGGAGGTCCCAGAAGGTAGAAAGAAGCAAAGGATTGTTGAGAGCCTAAAAGGGCCTGCCTTAGAGGCCATACGCAACCTGAAGACAAGCAAGAGAGATTGCACTGCCCAGGACTACCTAGACATCCTGGAAAGTGTGTTTGGTGGGACAGAAAAAGTCACGGAGCTTACCTATCAACTGGAACACTGTTACCAGAAGACAGGGGAGAAGCTGTCGGAGTATATGGGACGTATAGACAAGATCCTGCATAGGATTATCCTGAAGAAGGGGATAGATCCGGGGAAAGTAGACGAAGCCCGTGCCCAGCAGGTGATGAGGGGAGCCCAACCCCTAGACCCTGTTGCACTAGTACTACGCACCCGACAGGATGGGAAGAGCCTGGACTACCCCGATCTCATTCGGATGGTCATAGAGGAAGAGGCCATGTTGGAAGAGAAACAGGTGATGGGGTCTACAAAACTTCCAGTGGCCACGGTCAGGTCGGCCTTAACCCCTGAAAGAGAGACAGAAGTAGATGCCCTGAAGTTGCAGATGTCCCAGATGATGGAGATACTGACATCTCTGGTGGCGAAAGAGACGCCCAGTCCCAAGAAAGAGACAAGCAGGAGGGAATTATTTCCAACTGTTTCAGCACCAGCATCCCCTCCTGACCGGGGAGAGATGATCTGTTTTAACTGCGGGGGAGTGGGCCATATTGCAGCGGTATGTTCCAGTCCCAAGAGGAAGAAAAAAAGATAGCCGCCAGCCGGCGGGAAACGCCAGAGGGCCCCGGTGAAGGAGCCAACCGGGTGCCCATCACCTTCAGTGAGCTCCAAGAAGGATAACAGGAAAAGAAAGCGAGGAGATCAAACCCCTCAGAAGGAATCCAGGGTTCCGCAACCAGGATACACCCCAGAGAGAGGGGGCAAGACCCCTCCGAAGAGACACAGTACTCCCAAGCGAGAACCCTTAGAGAAGAGAGATAACAATGTCCCTCAGCGGGTTCGTACTCCCACTAAGAGGGAGAAAATTAATGCATACCAGGCTCAGGAAAGAATCAAGCGCAAGTCCAGTTGGAAAGAAAAGAGTCCAAAGAAGAGGACAGCATCAACCCGGCCCTACCCAGAAGATCTGGTTGGTCCGTCCCCTACTGTACCCATCCAAGTGGAAGGAGTGTACACACAGGCCCTCCTAGACACTGGAGCACAAGTGACCCTATTGTACAGGGACTTCTATGACAGATACCTGAGTCATCTGCCCATACAGAAGATAGAGGAGCTGGAGATATGGGGATTGGGAACTCAGAGTTTCCCCTACGACGGCTACCTACCCATACGATTGACCTTTGACCCATCCGTGGCTGGAAAGGCTGAAGTGTTTGACACCCTGGCAGTGGTGTGCCCTCGCCCGCCTGGAACCAGCAAGACCTCCCTGATCATAGGGACGAACACGGATCTAGTCAGAAGGCTCCTGACCCCCCTTGTACAGAAGCAGAATCTTTCAGCTCCCAAGATCCATCCCATGCTGAAGGCTGCCTACCAGCGGTTGGTCCTAGAGCAGAAGACCCCAAGTGAGGGGATAGGAAAGGTATGGAGGCTTGGAAGAGAAGGAGCGGTGTTACAGCCTGGAGAGGTGACCTGCCTGAGGGCCATGGTGAAACTTAATTGGGAGCAGCCTGGCCCCTTTGTTATGCTGGAATCTGACCCAATGGAGGGTCACTCAGGTCTGGAAGTGATCCCAGAAGTGATCCCAATCAAGGCATTGAAGAAGGCCAAGGGAAGAGTCCCAGTGAGTGTGAGGAACCCCACGGAGCGGCCCGTGGAGATCCCTGCCAGGATGTTACTGGGACAGGTGAGCCCTGCTGTCCCAGTTGGCTGGTCAGAAGTGAAAGGGGCGGGTAAAGGAGAAGATGTTTGGAAGAAACTCTCCATGGAGAACCCAAACCTACCTGGAGCTTGGAAGGAGAGAGCCAAGGCCCAGCTGACCAGATGGGAGAAGATTTTCTCTAAGGATGAGTTTGATGTGGGGTGTGCGAGGAGTGCCACCCATCGGATCCGCATGCAAGAGGACAAGCCTTTCAGAGAAAGAGTAAGGCGGGTCCCGCTAGCAGATCTGGAGGATCTGAGAGAGCAGCTTGCGGAACTGAAGAAGACGGAGTGATTCGGGAGTCCAGAAGCCCCTATGCCTCCCCAATAGTGGTAGTCAGGAAGAAGAATGGGTCGTTGAGGCTCCGCATTGACTACAGGACTCTCAACAGGGGGACCATTCCTGATCAGTACACCACGCCAAGGATAGAGGATGCCTTACAGAGTTTATCTGGAGCTAAGTGGTTCAGTGTGATGGACCTCAAGAGTGGGTACTATCAAATCCCCATGCATCCAGAAGATAGAGAAAAGACTGCCTTCATAACCCCAGTAGGGTTCTTTGAGTTCAACAGGATGCCTCAGGGCCTGTCTGGAGCTCCTGCTACCTTCCAACGCCTCATGGAAAGGACTGTTGGAGACATGAACCTCATAGAAGTCCTTGTGTACCTGGACGATGTCATTGTCTTTGGAAAAACTTTAGAAGAACATGAAGCCAGATTGGAGAAAGTGCTGAGGAGGCTCAGTGAAGAGGGACTCAAACTTTCCCCTGAGAAGTGTCGGTTCTATCAGTCTTCTGTGAACTATCTGGGTCACATAGTGTCTGAAAAAGGAGTGGCCACAGACCCTGAGAAGTTGGAGGCAGTTACTTCATGGCCAAGACCCACAACAGTCACTGAACTTCGATCTTTCTTGGGGTTCTGCTCCTACTACCGCAGGTTTGTGGATGGGTTTGCCCGCATTGCAAAACCCCTAAACGAACTGCTCAAGACAGAAGGAGAGGAAGATGGATTGGGGCCTAGGAGGCCAGGTGAGTCGGTTCAAGACCAATGGAACTCAAGGTGTGAAGAGGCTTTCAGAACCTTGAAGAGAAGTCTCACCACAGCCCCAGTTTTGGCCTACGCTGACCCCACTAGACCATATGAGCTACATGTTGATGCGAGCCATGAGGGCCTAGGTGGAGTACTCTACCAAGAGTATGGAGATCAGCTGCGACCAGTGGCCTATGTGAGCCGGAGCCTGACCCCCTCCGAGAAGAACTACCCCACTCACAAGTTGGAGTTCTTAGCCCTCAAATGGGCAGTAGTTGACAAACTGAAAGACTACCTTTATGGGGCGGAATTTACTGTAAAAACAGATAACAACCCCTTGACCTACCTATTCACCACCGCCAAGCTGGATGCAACTGGACACAGATGGTTGGCGGTGTTGTCTGGATTCAATTTCAGCCTCAAGTACAGGCCAGGGGCTGGAAATAGAGATGCAGATGCCCTGTCCCGAAGATCCCATGTCATGGTCGATGATTGGGAAGACTGGACTCAAGTGGCACCAGAAGGAGTGCGAGCCCTTTGTCAGGGGGCTGAACTCCAAGCCAGAGGAGGATCCAGAGCTGAAGAGATAGGAGTTACCACAGTGGGAGTCCCAAAGTGTTACTGTGGGGTAACTCAACTAGAAGAAGAGTGCCTACCGAAGCTGTCCAAGAAGGAGTTAAGGTGTGACCAATTGGAAGACTCCATGGGGAAATTGGTCCTGGAAGCATTGGAAAACAAGAGTCCAGAGGGACTCCGACTTCACCCTTCCATAGAGGCTCGCCTACTGAGGAGAGAGTTGGACAAATTACAGGTGCATCAGGGAGTGGTCTACCGAAGGGGCCCCTCTGATAGCTCAGAAGATAAGTGGCAGCTGTTCCTTCCCGAAAAGCATCGAGAGACTGTGCTGATTGCCCTACATGACCAGCATGGTCACCTGGGAGCAGAGAGAACCTTCCAACTTGTCAGAGACCGGTTTTATTGGCCCTGCATGAGGGCCAAAGTGGAGGAGTATTGCCATTCCTGTGCAAGATGCATTCAGAGGAAGACTTTACCCCATCAAGCTGCCCCAATGGGCCATCTACAGAGTCAAGGCCCAATGGATCTGGTATGCATTGATTTTCTCTGCCTTGAACCCGATTTTGAGTGGATTGGGAAATGTTCTGGTGACAACCGACCATTTCACCCGTTATGCCCAGGCATTCCCAACCAAGGACCAGAAGGCCTCTACAGTGGCTAAGGTACTTTTGGAGAAGTACTTTGTTCATTATGGACTACCACAGAGAATCCATTCAGACCAAGGGAGGGACTTTGAGAGTCGCCTGATCAGGAAGCTACTAGATTCTCTGGGAGTAGAGAAGACTAGAACTACACCATATCACCTGCCACATATCACATATGCCCAGCCTGAAAGGTTCAACCGGACCCTATTGAACATGTTGGGGACTTTAGAGACAGAGAAGAAGCAACATTGGAGTCAACACATTTCAGCTCTAGTGCATGCTTACAACTGTACAACCAGTGATGTGACAGGTTTCTCCCCTTACCGACTTATGTTTGGGAGAGAAGCAAGATTGCCAGTGGATCTGGCCTTCGGCATTTCCTTAGACCATGCCTCTGAGGCCTCTCACAAAGGATATGTGGACAGATTGAGGCACAGTTTGAAGATCGCTTACGAGAAAGCTCGGGCGGCCTCTGACCAGAGGGGGGCCCGGAACAAGCGGAACTTTGACTTGAAGGTTTGAGTACAGGACCTACAGCCTGGGGACCGTGTACTGTTACGCAATCTAGGGATCCCTGGAAAACACAAGCTGGCTGATAGATGGAGATCAGAGCCATATATCATCTGTAGAAAGCTACCTAGATTGCCTGTCTACAAGTTGAAGCCAGAAGGGAGAGTGGGGCCTTTGAAGACCTGGCTTAGGAATCACTTGCTCCCACTCACTGAAGCAGTCAGAATACCTCCAGCGAGAGACTTACCTGAATCTGGATACCCCCAGACCCAACACTCGGTCTCAGACATCCCAAACTAGGGGTGGACAGGACCCCCAACCAGCAGAAGAAGAAAGAGGAGAACTTGAATGGTTATGGCCTTCCTCAACTCCAGGAAATTCCGCCATAGATCTCCCACTGACGGAGGATGTGGAAGATAAAACATTGAACCCAGAAGCTACAGAGTTTGTTCCACTCAGTAGTGTGCCCGAGTGCTGGGAAGATATCCCTGGTCTCTACTCAGAAGAAGAAGTAGATGTTCCAGAACCAGTGATGTTGCCAGAATGTGTTCCTGAAGAACTGCCAAGAGAACAGAGAGCTCGCAGAGTTGTGAGGCCTCCCAAGAAGTTAACTTAACCCCAAATGGGAAAAAGTTCAGAGTCCACTGTTCATTTGGTGGAGGGCAACCCCAGCTCACTCTCTGGCACAGTTAGACAGGTCGCCCACACTGAAGTGACCTGTAGACAGGACAGCTCCCCATCCTATGCTAATTGGTGGGACGCTCCTCTGTCTGAATTATGTGAACGTGTTGTTTCAAAGAAAGCTTGTAGATTGAACAATGTCTTTGGGGACCAAAGATTCAAAGTGGGGGGAGTGTGTAGCGGGGTCGTTCCCCTTTTAGGGGAGAAGACTACAGTCCCCATAATTCCCCAGGCTCCCGGGAGGATGGTTGTTTCCGCCCGAGAGGCTGATGGGGGAGGTGATAAAAGGGAAGAGGAGGGACCGCCTCTTCCTCTTCTGACTGGGCTGGTGACGCAGAGATCACTGAGAGAGGAGACACCTGTGCGGACCGGGACTGCTGAAGGCCTGAAGCCTGGGCCCTGCAGCAGACAGAGAGAGACTCTCACCCCTCATTGTCAGCAGCAGCAGAGCGGAGCCTTTTTCCTGAGAACGGTCGGTCAGAGAGAGGACTGGAGCGCAGGGGCTGTGACGGAGGAGGCCGGACGCCGCCAGTGGAGGTCCCGGAGCTGAGGACGGTATCCGGAGTGGTGAGCGAGCTGAAAGGCTCATCTTGCATTGTCATTTCACTTATGCCTATTGAACTGCCAAGGCAAATTTACCTCAGAGCAGAAGATTGTTCTTTCTTGTGGATTACAAACACACCATTTAAAGTTACATGTGCACCACCTCTACAGTTCTTGTGCCGGTGAAGAATACTGGGGTTCCCCAAGGACTGAGCTCTATTGTTAGGGATCAGGCCTGATCCATTAGATAGTCTCAGTTAGATTTGTTGCACCTCAGAGGTGCATAGCAGACGGTCGCTACACGTGGCGCTCCGTTCCCCATTGCTATCCTGATACATATATGTGTACATGTTAAAGTGCATATTGCAGGGACCTGCTAATGTGTTGTAAGTCAAATGTTTGATGCATGTTACTATTTCTTTTCATACTGCCAAAGTAAAGACAGTTATTTCAGTCAGCAGTCTGCCTGTGAGTTTGAATCCATTACGCTTAACCACTTCAGCCCCGGACCAATTGGCAGCCAAAGGACCAGGCCCCTTTTTGCAATTCGGCACTGCGTCGCTTTAACTAACAATTGCGCGGTCATGCGACGTGGCTCCAAAACAAAATTGGCGTCCTTTTTTTCCCACAAATAGAGCTTTCTTTTGGTGGTATTTGATCGCCCCTGCGGTTTTTATTTTTTGCGCTATAAACAAAAATAGAGCGACAATTTTGAAAAAAATGCTATATTTTTTTACTTTTTGCTATAATAAATATCCCCAAAAAATATATAAAAAAAAAAAACATTTTTTTTCCTCAGTTTAGGCCGATACGTATTCTTCTACATATTTTTGGTAAAAAAAATCGCAATTAGCGATTATTGATTAGTTTGCGCAAAAGTTATAGCGTTTACAAAATAGGGGTTAGTTTTATAGCATTTTTTTAATATTTTTTTTTTTTTATTAGTAATGGCGGCGATCAGCGATTTTTATTGTGACTGCGACATTATGGCGGACACATCGGACATTTTTGACACATTTTTGGGACATTTGTCATTTATATAGAAATCAGTGCCATTTAAATAGCACTGATTCCTATGTAAATGACAGTTGTAGTTAGGGGGTTAACCACTAGGGGGCGGGGAGGAGTCAGTGTGACGTGTTCTGTTTTTTTTACAGTAGGGGGGCGTGGCTGTACGTCTGACGTCATTGATCGGCGTTCCCGGTGACAGGGAACCGCCGATCACTGACAGTCAGTGTAGGAAGCGCGGGGAGAGGTTTGTTTACATAGACCTCTCCCCGTTCTTCCGCTCCGTAACCCGATCGCGGGATACCAGCGGCGATGGGTCCGCTGGTCCCGCGGCCGTGGTCACGGAGCTCCCCCGGGCAGGCAAATTAAAGGGGACGTACCCCTTTTAGGCTTAGAGACTACATCTCCCAGGATTCCCCAGGCCCCAGGGCTGCTGACTTCCGCCCGGGAGGCTGCTGGGGGAGATTATAAAAGGGAAGAGCGGAGACCGCCTCTTCCTCTTGGGACACTTCCTCTTCTGAGGCCTGACAGGACTGGCCTGCCTCTGCTGACAGAGCGTGTGACGCGGAGACTGCAGCCAGCAGAGACACCTGTGCGGACCGGAGCTGAAGGCCTGAAGCCTGGGCCTTGCAGCCGATGGAGTGAGACTCTCACCCCTCAGAGTCCACAGCAGCGGAGCGGAGACTTCCCCTTACTGTCGGTCGGACGGAGCTGATGACCGGAGTTCAGGGCTGTGACTGAGGAGACCGGACGCCGCCATTGAAGAGACCAGAGCCACCATTAGAGGGACCGGATCGGAGGACGGTACCCCAAGGATTGGTGAGAGAGCCGGAAGGCTCATCCTGCATTGACACACACGTTTTATGCCTACTGAACTGCCTAGGCGCAATTTACCTCAGAGCAGCAATGTTACTTTTGTGGATTACAAATGACACCATTTAAAGCTACATGTGCACCACCTCTACAGATTTATTGCCGGTGAAGAACACTGTACTAGTACAAGGACTGAGCTCTATTGCTAGGGATCAGGCCTGGTCCATTAGGTAGGCGCAGATAGATTTATTGCACCTCAGGGGTGTATAGCAGACGGTCGCCACACTTGGCGCTCCGTTTCCCCATTGTTAGATTGATATACCTGTGTACATGTTAAAGTGCATATTGCAGGGACCTGCTAAAGTATTGTAAGATATATGTTCAAATGCATGTTGCTATTCTTTTTCCTTACTGACAAAAGTAAAGCCAGTTATTCTTATCTCAGCAGTCTGCTTGTGAGTTCATACCAATTACACTTAGAGTATAAGCTAAGTTTTATGTGCATAGGGACGTACCCCTTTACTAACTGTGCCAGAGCGGGTAGAGCCAAATTGCCGGGGGTTGGTGGAGCTGTACTCAGGGACCCAAAACAAACCAGCGGCTCTCTTAACTGGGGGTAGCGCTACACGTGGGGGCTCGTCCGGGATCCTGAGCCAGCGGGAAAAGCCGCCAGAAGGTGCCGGCATGGACCCAATAGAAGTGGGACGGTGGTCCGCAACATGGGCCGCTGACCCAGCCGCAGCAGCAGTCATTGAACTGCCAGGGATATGGCAGAGAGAGGCAGTGAAGCAGCTCATAATGTCATTATCCCCATGCCAGAAGTCATGGATAATGGACATGAGAAATGATGCTGGGTACACATACGCCTTAATAGAATGGAAGGAAGAGACTCCAGAGCAGTTCAGGAGCCAGAGCATACAAGCACCGAATGGTCAGGCCTATCAAGTGCTGCATGCGCTGCCGCGCAAGGGAGAAGGTTCTCCTATGAAAGCCATTCTATCCCCAAAGAAGGAAGAGCAGAAGGGCGCGGAAAGTCCCGCACCCGCACACACTACTCTTAGTGCAGAACTGTGTGCTGTCCTAGGGGAGATTGTGACCCAGTGCAGAAGAGACCCCGGGGATTACCCAATGTCGGGATACAGGAAACTCCGGATGTTCTCTGGGAGGACACCTGTACCCTCGGGAGAAGAGGGATTTGAAGAGTGGTTAGATGGTGCCACGCAGGCCCTAGAAGAATGGGAGGTCTCAGAAGGCAGGAAGAAGCAAAGGATTGTGGAAAGCCTAAAAGGACCTGCCCTAGAGGCCATACGCAATCTGAAGACGAGTAAAAAGGATTGCACTGCCCAGGACTACATAGACATCCTGGAAGGTGTGTTTGGTGGGACAGAAAAGGTCACAGAACTTACCTATCAACTGGAACACTGTTACCAGAAGACAGGGGAGAAGCTGTCAGAGTACATGGGACGCATAGACAAGATCCTGCATAGGATTATCCTGAAGAAGGGGATAGATCCAGGGAAGGTAGACGAAGCCCGTGCCCAGCAGGTGATGAGGGGAGCCCAACCCTTGGACCCTGTCGCACTAGTTCTACGCACCCGGCAGGATGGGAAGAGCCTGGACTACCCTGACCTCATCCGAATGGTCAGAGAAGAAGAGGCCATGTTGGAAGAGAAAAGGGAGAAGCAGGTGATGGGGTCTACTAAGCCTCCAGTGGCCACGGTCAGGTCGGCCTTAACCCCTGAAAGAGACACAGAGGTAGATGCCCTGAAGTTGCAGATGTCCCAGATGATGGAGATACTGACGTCTCTAGTGGCGAAAGAGACGCCCAGTCCCAAGAAAGAAACAAGCAGGAGGGAATTGTTTCCAGCTGTTTCAGCACCAGCATCCTCACCTGACTACGGTGAGATGATTTGCTTTAATTGTGGAGGAATTGGTCATATTGCAGCTGTATGTTCCAGTCCCAAGAAGAAGAAGGCAGAAAGCCGCCAGCCGGCGGGAAACGCCAAAGGGCCCCGGTGAAGGAGTCAACCGGGTGCCCATCACCTTCAGTGAGCTCCAAGAAGCACAACAGGAAGAGAAAGCGAGGAGACCAAACCCCTCAGAAGGGGCCCAGGGACCCTCAACCAAGGTGCACTCCAGAGAAAGGGGGCAAGACCCCTCCGGAGAGACACAGCACCCCCAAACGTGAACTCTTCAAAGTGAGAGATAACAATATCCCTCAACGGGTTCACACTCCCACTAAGAGGGAGAAAATCAATGCATACCAGGCTCAAGAAAGGAGCAAGTGCAAATCAAGTGCTGGTAAAGCAAAGAGTCCAAAGAAGAGGACAGCATCAACTAGGCCCTACCCAGAGGAGCTAGTTGGTCCATCCCCTACTGTACCCATCCAAGTGGAAGGAGTGTACACGAAGGCCCTCCTGGACACTGGAGCACAAGTGACCCTGTTGTACAGGGACTTCTATGACAGATACCTGAGTCATCTGCCAATACAGAAGATAGAAGAGTTGGAGATAAGGGGATTGGGAACCCAGAGTTTCCCCTATGATGGATACTTACCCATCGGATTGACGTTTGACCCATCCGTAGCTGGGAAGTCTGAAGTGTTCGACACCTTAGCAGTGGTGTGTCCCCGCCCACCAGGAACCAGCAAGACGTCCCTGATCATAGGGACGAACACGGACCTAGTCAGAAGGCTTCTGACCCCCCTGGTGAAGAAAGAGAATCTTTCAACTCCCAAGATCCATCCCATGCTGAAGGCAGCCTACCAGCGGTTGGTCCTAGAGCAGAAGACCCCAAGTGAGGGGATAGGAAGGGTATGGAGGCTTGGAAAAGAAGGAGCAGTGTTACAGCCTGGAGAGGTGACCTGCATGAGAGCCACGGTGAAACTTACTTGGGAGCAGCCTGGCCCCTTTGTAATGCTGGAACCTGACCCAATGGAGGGTCACTCAGGTCTGGAAGTGATACCAGAAGTAATTTCACTGAAGGACCTGAAGAAGGCTAGAGGAAGAGTCCCTGTCAGTGTGAGGAACCCCACGGAGCAGCCCGTGGAGATCCCTGCCAGGATGCTTCTGGGACAGGTGAGTCCTGCTGTCCCAGTTGGCTGGTCAGAAGTGAAGGGGACGGGTGAAAGAGAAGATGTTTGGAAGAAACTCTCTCCATGGAAAACCCAAACCTACCTGGAGCTTGGAAAGAGAGAGCCAAGGCCCAGCTGACCAGATGGGAGAAGATTTTCTCTAAAGATGAGTTTGATGTGGGGTGTGCGAGGAGTGCCACCCATCGAATCCGCATGCAAGAGGACAAGCCATTCAGAGAGAGAGTGAGGCGAGTCCCGCTAGCAGATCTGGAGGATCTGAGGGAGCAGCTTGCGGAACTGAAGAAGACGGGAGTGATTAGGGAGTCCAGAAGCCCCTACGCCTCCCCAATTGTGGTAGTCAGAAAGAAGAATGGGTCATTGAGGCTCTGCATTGACTACAGAACTCTCAACAGGAGGACCATTCCTGACCAGTACACCACGCCAAGGATAGAAGATGCCTTGCAGAGTTTATCTGGAGCTAAGTGGTTCAGTGTGATGGACCTCAAGAGTGGGTATTACCAAATCCCCATGCATCCAGAAGATAGAGAGAAGACTGCCTTCATAACCCCAGTGGGATTCTTTGAGTTCAACAGGATGCCCCAGGGCCTATCTGGAGCTCCTGCTACGTTTCAACGCCTAATGGAAAGGACAGTTGGAGACATGAACCTCATAGAAGTCCTTGTGTATCTGGACGACGTCATTGTCTTTGGAAAGACTTTGGAAGAACATGAAGCCAGATTGGAGAAAGTACTGAAGAGGCTCAGTGAAGAGGGACTTAAACTTTCTCCAGAGAAGTGTCGGTTCTATCAGTCTTCTGTGAACTATCTGGGACACATAGTGTCTGAAAAAGGGAGTGGCTACAGACCCTGAGAAGCTGGAGGCAGTTACTTCGTGGCCAAGGCCCACAACAGTTACAGAACTTCGGTCTTTCTTGGGGTTCTGCTCCTATTACCGCAGGTTTGTGGATGGATTTGCCCGCATTGCCAAACCCCTCAACGAGCTGCTGAAGACAGAAGGAGAGGAGGATGGAATGGGGCCTAGGAGGTCCAGTGAGTCGGTCCAAGACCAGTGGAATTCAAGGTGTGAAGAGGCTTTCAGAACCTTGAAGAGAAGTCTCACCACAGCCCCAGTTTTAGCCTACGCTGATCCCACTAGACCATATGAGCTACACGTTGATGCCAGCCATGAGGGCCTAGGTGGAGTACTCTACCAGGAGTATGAAGACCAGCTACGACCAGTGGCCTATGTGAGCCGGAGCCTGACCCCCTCCGAGAAGAACTATCCCACCCACAAGTTGGAGTTCTTAGCCCTCAAATGGGCAGTTGTTGACAAACTGAGAGACTATTTGTATGGGGCCGAGTTTACTGTAAAGACAGATAACAACCCCTTGACCTATCTATTCACCACCGCCAAGCTGGATGCAACTGGACACAGATGGTTGGCGGCGTTGTCTGGATTCAATTTCAGTCTCAAGTACAGACCAGGGGCTGGAAATAGGGATGCAGATGCCCTGTCCCGAAGATCCCATGTCATGGTCGATGACTGGGAAGACTGGACCCAAGTGGCACCAGATGGAGTGCGAGCCCTTTGTCAGGGGGCTGAACTCCAAGCCAGAGGAGGATCCAGAGCTGAAGAAATAGGAGTTACCACAGTGGGAGTCCCAAAGTGTTACTGTGGGGTAACTCAACTGGCAGAGGAGTGCCTACCGAAGCTGTCCAAGAAGGAGCTGAGGTGTGACCAGTTGGAAGATCCCATGGGGAAATTGGTCCTGGAAGCCCTGGAAGACAAGAGTCCAGAGGGACTTCGCCTTCACCCTTCTAAAGAAGCTCGTCTACTGAGGAGAGAGTTGGACAAGCTGCAGGTGCATCAGGGGGTAGTCTACCGAAGGGGCCCCTCTGATGGACCAGAAGACAAGTGGCAGTTGTTTCTCCCGGAAAAGCATCGAGAGACTGTGCTGATTGCCTTACATGACCAGCATGGTCACTTGGGAGCAGAGAGAACCTTCCAACTTGTCAGAGACCGGTTTTACTGGCCCTGCATGAGGGCCGAAGTGGAGGAGTATTGCCATTCCTGTGCAAGATGCATTCAGAGAAAGACTTTACTCCATCAAGCTGCCCCAATGGGCCACCTACAGAGTGAAGGCCCAATGGATCTGGTATGCATTGATTTTCTCTGCCTTGAACCCGATTTGAGCGGATTGGGAAATGTTCTGGTGGTAACCGACCATTTCACTCGTTATGCTCAGGCTTTCCCAACCAAGGACCAGAAGGCCTCTACAGTAGCCAAGGTACTTTTGGAGAAGTACTTTGTTCACTATGGACTGCCACAGAGAATCCATTCAGACCAAGGAAGGGACTTTGAGAGTCGCCTGATCAGGAAGCTACTAGATTCTCTGGGAGTAGAGAAGACTAGAACCACACCATATCACCCTCAAGGTGATGCCCAGCCTGAAAGGTTCAACAGGACCCTATTGAACATGTTGGGAACTTTGGAAACAGAGAAGAAGCAACATTGGAGTCAACACATATCAGCTCTAGTGCATGCTTGCAATTGCACCACAAGTGATGTGACAGGTTTCTCCCCTTACCGACTTATGTTTGGGAGAGAAGCAAGATTGCCAGTGGATTTGGCCTTCGGCATTTCCTTAGACCATGCCTCTGCTGCCTCCCACAAAGGATATGTGGACAGACTGAGGCGCAGTCTGAAGATAGCTTATGAGAAAGCTCAAGCGGCCTCTGACCAGAGGGGGGCCCGAAATAAGAGGAACTTTGATTTGAAAGTTAGAGTACAGGACCTACAGCCTGGGGACCGTGTACTGTTACGCAACCTAGGGATCCCTGGGAAACACAAGATTGCTGATAGATGGAGATCAGAGCCATATATCATCTGTAGAAAACTTCCAGGATTGCCTGTCTACAAGTTGAAGCCAGAAGGAAGAGTGGGGCCTTGAAGACCTGGCATAGGAATCATTTGCTCCCACTCACTGAAGCAGTCAGAATGCCTCCAGTAAGAGATGTACCTGAATCTGTTTCCATTCTGGATACCCCCAGGCCTAATACTAGGTCTCAGACATCCCAAGATAGGGGTGGACAGGACCCCCAGCCAGAAGAAGCAAGTGGAGAACTTGAATGGCTATGGCCTTCCTCAACTCCAGGAAATTCTGCCATAGATCTTCCACCTACTGAAGATGTGGAAGATAACACATTGAACCCAGAAGCCACAGAGTTTGTGCCATTCAGTGATGTGCCTGAGTGCTGGGAAGATATCCCTGGTCTCTACCCAGAACAAGAAGAAGATGTTCCAGAACCAGAGATGTTGCCAGAATGTGTTCCTGAAGAAGTTCCAAGAGAACAGAGAGCTCGCAGGAGTGTGAAGCCTCCCAAGAAGTTAACTTACCCCAAGATGGGAGAAAGTTCAGAGGACTCTGTTACCACAGCAAGGAGAAGTGCTGAAAGCCCTGACCCTCCCGCTGTTCATTTAGTGGAGGGCAACCCCAGCTCACTCTCTGGCACAGTTAAACAGGTCGCCCACACTGAAGTGACCTGTAGACAGGACAGCTCCCCATCTCATGCCAATTGGTGGGAAGCTCCTCTGTCCAAATTATGTGAAAATGTTGTTCCCGAGAAAGTTTGTAGTTTGAACACTGTCTTTGGGGACCAAAGATTCAAAGTGGGGGGAGTGTGTAGCGGGGTTCTACCCCTTTTAGGCTTAGAGACTACATCTCCCAGGATTCCCCAGGCCCCAGGGCTGCTGACTTCCGCCCGGGAGGCTGCTGGGGGAGATTATAAAAGGGAAGAGCGGAGACCGCCTCTTCCTCTTGGGACACTTCCTCTTCTGAGGCCTGACAGGACTGGCCTGCCTCTGCTGACAGAGCGTGTGACGCGGAGACTGCAGCCAGCAGAGACACCTGTGCGGACCGGAGCTGAAGGCCTGAAGCCTGGGCCTTGCAGCCGATGGAGTGAGACTCTCACCCCTCAGAGTCCACAGCAGCGGAGCGGAGACTTCCCCTTACTGTCGGTCGGACGGAGCTGATGACCGGAGTTCAGGGCTGTGACTGAGGAGACCGGACGCCGCCATTGAAGAGACCAGAGCCACCATTAGAGGGACCGGATCGGAGGACGGTACCCCAAGGATTGGTGAGAGAGCCGGAAGGCTCATCCTGCATTGACACACACGTTTTATGCCTACTGAACTGCCTAGGCGCAATTTACCTCAGAGCAGCAATGTTACTTTTGTGGATTACAAATGACACCATTTAAAGCTACATGTGCACCACCTCTACAGATTTATTGCCGGTGAAGAACACTGTACTAGTACAAGGACTGAGCTCTATTGCTAGGGATCAGGCCTGGTCCATTAGGTAGGCGCAGATAGATTTATTGCACCTCAGGGGTGCATAGCAGACGGTCGCCACACTTGGCGCTCCGTTTCCCCATTGTTAGATTGATATACCTGTGTACATGTTAAAGTGCATATTGCAGGGACCTGCTAAAGTATTGTAAGATATATGTTCAAATGCATGTTGCTATTTCTTTTTCCTTACTGACAAAAGTAAAGCCAGTTATTCTTATCTCAGCAGTCTGCTTGTGAGTTCATACCAATTACACTTAGAGTATAAGCTAAGTTTTATGTGCATAGGGACGTACCCCTTTACTAACTGTGCCAGAGCGGGTAGAGCCAAATTGCCGGGGGTTGGTGGAGCTGTACTCAGGGACCCAAAACAAACCAGCGGCTCTCTTAACTGGGGTAGCGCTACATATGTATGCAGAACAGCAAGTGGTAAATATATTTGGATATGGAGATATTTCCATGATATGGAGATATTTCCATGGGAGAGAACAGGGAGATTTCATCAATAAATATGAAATTGTACTGCATTTTTGCTGCAGAGAGTCTCAAGGATGAGCTAGCATGAGTGGAGGCCCCAGCAACATTAGAAGGGCTCATTCAGCTAGCAATACAACTTGATAGACGCCTGAGGGAGCGACGGTTAGAACATACAAAGCCCTTCTGGCCTTTATGGATGCTGCCTAAAGTTTCATCTTCTCCTGCACCTTTGCCTGCATCTTCCACTCCCATCACTTCTGAAGGATGGCCTATGTAAATTGGCTTGCCAGCCGCTTCTCCTCCTCTCCGTGTCGTGGCTATTGGTGCTTACAGCTGTCCTTCCTGCCACACCGATTATCCCCGGCTGTTCTCTGTTCTCCTCCTCCGCCCCCACCCTTCACCTCCGACCCGCTGTGTACTCCTTCTCAGCCCCCCTTGTCCCTCTGCAGTCGGCTTCCCTCCTTTCCTCTCCCACAGGATTTCGGAGGATGTGTCAGTATGTAGAGTGGAGGAAGGGGTCGGTAAATATGTAATTTACGGGCCCCTTCCTTTTCTGAATTGGACATAGAGAGTGTTCGCTACCAATCACTCCTGTATCTTGTGATAACTGATCAGAGTAAGCTGTGTGTTACTATGCTTCAGTTTATGAATGAACAGGAGCCTCTGTCTCCTGTTCATTCATCTTCAATGCTGAGGCTGCTGAGAAAGGGAATGGGGAATCTGTGTCCTCAGTTCCTTTCTCTGTCTCAAAGGAGAGATGTTCAGATATCTCACCAAAGCCCACCAACAGGGCTGATAAAAAATAAAATAAAATCAAACTGTAAAAAAAAAAATGAAAAAAAAAATTGTAAAAAATTATAAAAAAAAAAAAAATCCTGACACTGTCCATTGCTCTATTGACACCATCCACTGCCCTAGTGACACCATCCACTGGCCTGCAAAAAAGCATTTTGAAAATGAAAAAAAAAAAATACTAAAAAATTGAATTGTAAAAACAATAATAATAAAAATAAAGAACTACTGACACCGTCCACTGCCCTACTGACACAATCCTGCACATAATACCCACTGCTGTACACTCCACACTCCTCACCTGTACATTTGACTCACCTACTGTACATAGCAATACCCACTGCTGTACACTCCGCACTTCTCTCCTGCACATACTAACCACCTCCATACACTCTGCACTCCTCACCTGCAAATACTATCCTCCTCCATACACTCCAAACTCCTCTCCTGCACATACTACCTATCTCCATGCACTCCATACCCCTCTCCCTGCACATTCTACCCACCTCCATACATGCCGCACTCCTCTCCTACACATACTACCCACCTCCATACACTCCGCCCTCCTCTCCTTCACATACTACCCACCACCATACACTCCATACTCCTCTTCTGCACATACTACCCACCACCACACACTCCGCACTGTACATTCCTTATTTAACATTACTGCATTCTGCAATACATAAGTCATCTCAGACTCTATTAAACCACACCCCATTTAGCCACGGACAATATTTTGTGCAATTCAAGCCATGCCCACAGCTCATCACGGCACGCGCCGTGCGCCAAAAATGTTTTTTGGTGCCTAGGGCCCACTTTTTACCTTGCATACGGGCCCACTGATTTCATGATGCGCCCCTAAGTAACATACTGTGTTGATCATTGCCTATCAACCTCTATTTTCCTGATAACTGGAAGTATTTGAAAACACAATATTAATGTCCAGTTTTGAAAAAAGTGACTTTCTAATGCACTTAAACCTGTAAAACAAAACAGTCTTCAGGAGTAATGCCGAACAGTGGAAGTAAATGGTTAGGGATTAAAAATTTGGTTTAATTTAGTGTAACAGAGCAGATAGTCATGGCAGTTTAATTGATTTGCTTTTGATCTTTAGTTGCCTGTTTAGGTTGAAATGTATTTCTGTATTGATTTTTATTTCTATTTATATAAAGCTTTTAGCTCATCTTCAAAAATCTTTTCAAGCATTTAATGCTGAAGAACAAAATAAAATCAACAGCAAAAAATGTTTGAACATTCTAAATATAATAGTAAGTAGCTGGTATATATCATGGTGTGTATAAATTTTGTATAAACTAAACTGAAAAAAAAGCATTATGTCATGGCAAAAACAATATAGTGAACCTGATTTAACAAACATCAAGGACAGGCGACAAGGACGAGTGAAGTGACTTTGGCAAAATATATTTCTATCTAAGGCTTGATGCACATCAATGCATGCTTTTTGCGGGGCTTGCCGCATATTTTGGAATACGTTTTTACATCGATTTTGCCGCAATTTGCGTTTTTTTTTACACTGTATATAGCTGGTTGCTAAGGAGGGGGCCAGGAAGCCAGCCGCCGCGTCCTTAGCAAGCGCTGAGTCATCAGTTGTCAGCGTGGGTTCCCCCCCAGGTCCATACCAGGCCCTTGGGTCTAGTAAGCCCCCCGTGACGTCACAAGGGGGCATGATGTTTCCGTGATGTCACAATGGGGCGTGGCCTCTGGATGACGTAGTCCGATTGCCACACCCCACTGTCTGATTGGCACTACTTTTTTGTTAGTGAATGGGTAGGGGTACAATGTACCCTTGTTAAAGGGGGCTTCCAGATTCCGATAAGCCGGCAAGGGTTGTCGCAAAAAGGGCTCTTGTCCCCATCAACATGGGGGCAAGGCGCTCTGGGGTGGGGGGGGCGCAGAGCCCCCCTGCCCCAAAGCACCCATCCCCCCATGTTGAGGGCATGCGGCCTGGTATGGTTCAGGAGGGGGGGTGCTTGCTCGTCCCCTCCCTTTCCTGACCTGCCAGGCTGCATGCTCGGATAAGGGTCTGGTATGGATTTTGGGGGAACCTCTATGCCATTTTTTTTTTTTTAATTTGGCGTGGGGGGGTCCTCTCCGAATCCATACTAGACCCAAGGGCCTGGTATGGACCTGGGGGGGGGACCCACGCAGTTTTTTTTCTCAATTTTTTTTTTTAGACGGCCATTCTTTTTTTTTTTTACATTCAGCGGGAAGCCCGCTGACAACTGATGACTCATCGCTTGTTAAGGATGCGGCAGCCGGCCCCCTCCTTAGCAACGCAAATTGCGGTAAAATCGCGGTAAAAACGCGGTACTTGCATTTGGATGTGGGTCCATTAAAAACTATTACATGCAAAACGCTGCATTTTGCAGGGGAAAAAGTCCCCAACCCTTTCCAAAAACGCAGAGGCACAAAAATGCATTGATGTGAACATGTTCCATAGGAAATTTCCCTGCATTTCTGCAAAATGCATCAAAAACCGCATGGTGTGAATCAAGTCTAAAGATTCCTTGACAACTTCAGCACTGGTAAAATTTTGCTAATGTGGAAACTCTCCATTTATGGTTACCGTATTTATCGGCGTATAACACGCACCGGCGTATAACACGCACCCCAAGTTTAGGAGGGCATTTTAAGGAAAAAAAGTTTTAGGAGGGAAGTTTAGGGAAAAAAAAAACTTACATTTAAGCGTCATTTGCAGCTTGCCCAGCGTCATTGCAGCCTTGCCCAGCGTCATTGCAGCCATGCCCAGCATCATTGCAGCCTTGCCCAGCATCATTGCAGCCTTGCCCAGGGTTATTGCAGCCATGCCCAGCATCATTGCAGCCATGCCCAGCGTCATTGCAGCCTTGCCCAGCGTCATTGCAGCCTTGCCCAGCGTCATTGCAGCCTTGCCCAGCGTCATTGCAGCCTTGCCCAGCGTCATTGCAGCCTTGCCCAGGGTCATTGCAGCCATGCCCAGCGTCATTGTACCTTGCCAGCGTCATTTGAAGTCCGGTTTAAATTTCCCGCCGCCGAGACTCTCTGTCGCGCGCCGCCGAAAAAGACCGAGGCACGGCCGAAAAAGACCGAAGTGGCCCCGGAAAAGGCAGAGCCGACTGTTTAGCTCCGATCGCGGTCCCGCCTCCCTGCTGTTTCCGGAGCTCGCTATTTTTCGGCGGCGCTTGCCATTTTTGACATTTTTTTTGGGGTATCCGGCGTATAACACGCACTCTCGACTTTTCCCCAATTTTTAGGGGGAAAAAGTGCGTGTTATATGCCGATAAATACGGTAATTAAAAAATGCATATATAAAAAATTATCTACTTTTTTTTGACACTTTTTTGGGTGAATGGTTAGCGATACAATGTACCCCTACCCATTCACATAGAGGGGGTGGAATCTGGGGGCCCCCTTGTTAAAGGGGTCTTCCAGATTCTGATAAGCCCCCCACCCGCAGACCCCCACAACCCAGGGGAAGGGTTGTGGGCACAAATGTTGAGGGCAAGCAGCCTGGTATGGTTCAGGAGGGGGGCACTCGCTCGTCCCCCCCTCCTTTCCTGGCCTGACATGGCTGCTTGCTCGAATAAGGGTCTAATATGAATTTTGTGGGGGACCCCCACACCATTTTTTTTTTTTTTTTTTTGGTGTGGGGTTCCCCTTAAAATCTATACCAGACCTGATGGGCCTGGTATGGATTTTGGGGGGGGGGGGCCCACGCCATTTTTCTTTTACATTTTGGTACAGGGTTTCCCTTAACCACTTCAATACACTGTGTTATACATACTACACTGACTGAATATATAGTCTACACTGAATATCTAGTCTACACTAAATGCAGAGTGTATATATATATGTATATATGTATATATATATATAATACACTGCCACTAACTAACTTATCTGCCTGCCTTATCTAGCTTAATCTATCTCTGTCCACAGTCACACACTGTACACAGCCGCTATGTAAGCAGCCTTATATAGTGTGGGCGTGGACTTAGCCCCCCAAGCCATGATTGGCCAAAGACACCCTGCCTTCGGCCAATTATGGCTCTCATAGAAGAGCACGCTGTGATTGGCCAAAGCATGAAGGTCAGGTGCATGCTTTGGTCAATCATCAGACATCAATGCACTGCAATCTCGCAGGGCATTATGGGGCATTCTGCGGGGGTTGAATTTGCCGCAAATGCCCCATAATATTCACTGTTCAGCGCACAGGCAAACACTTGATGTTAAAGTCGACAGGCTACTCTCACTGGCAGTTAGCGATGAATGCAAAGCAAAATTATACCATATATATATATCACATGTGTGGCTGTTCATTCATGTCAATACAGATGTAGCCCTATCCCCGCAGGAACCGTTTGGTAAACTGGATTCTCTGTTCTGCACCTCGACTCCAAAAAAACAACCTTAGCTCCTCTGACACACCTGGTTTAATGAAAGTTACTGCAAGCACTTATAAGAACACTATGTGGCAGGTGCAGCACTATGAAGTGCCTCATGCGCTGTGGCATTAGAAGAATTTTAATTTCTGACCTTTAAGTCCAAACAAGACTATCTCTTATGCCCTGTACACACGGTCGGATATTCCGATGGAAAAAGTCTGATCCGATTATGTTGTCGGAAAATCCGATCGTGTGTGGGCTCTATCGGCTTTTTCCGTCTGGAAAAAATTTGATAGCAGGATCTAAAATTTTCCAACAACAAAATCCGATTGGACTTTTTGCGATCGTGTGTAGAGAATTCTGACGCACAAAGTGCCACGCATGCTCAGAAAACATTTGGCGACGAAAGCTATTGGCTACTGGCCTCTCCGTAGTCCCGTCATATGTTTTATACATCACCTCGTTCGGAACGATCTGATTTTCCGACAACTTTGTCCGACAGTGTGTGTGCAACACGTTTCGGACAAAATCCGTTGGAAAAAATCTGATGGATTTTATGGTCGGAATGTCTGACCGCGTGTACGGGGTATTACTCTATAATTCCTCTAGCACCGTTCTATGGAAGCAGTAGGTTTAAAGAGCACACCAAACCTCTAAGATATCTTCTTTATTAACTTCAGCTTTTCTTCATATATAACACTGACAATTCAGCAGCAGACAGTGCATGTACAAACATGTGTTGAATAAAGTATAACAAAATGGCGGTTCAACTGTCCGATCTGGTCATTCTACATAAAATGGTAGATGTATTTCTCTCTTCAGTATCTGTACTTTCACTTTAAAGTATCTTAGACACTTGATGATCTCTCTGGGAGGTATATCTGAGGCTTAAGAAATAGTTTTACTTGTTTGATATTGCAGTTTGCTTGTTTGAACGTTTGCTATGATTAGGGATGAGCTTTGAGTTCGACTCGAACATTGCCTGTTCGCCTGTTCAGCGAACAGCGAACAATTTGGGGTGTTCGCGGCAAATTCGAAAAGCGGCGAGCACCCTGTAAAAGTCTATGGGAGAAATCTCAAGTGCTAATTTTAAAAGCCTATATGCAAGTTATTGTCATAAAAAGTGTTTGGGAACCTGGGTCCTGCCCCAGGAGACATGTATCAATGCAATTTTTTTTTTATAAACGGCTGTTTTTTCAGGAGCAGTGATTTTAATAATGCTTAAAGTGAAACAATAAAAGTGCAATATTCCTTAAAATTTCGTACCTGGGGGGTGTCTATAGTATGTCTGTGAAGGGGCGCATGTTTCCCGTGCTTAGAACTTTCCCTGCACAAAGTGTCATTTTTGCAGGAAAAAAAGCTATTAAAAATCACGCCGGCTCCCATAACACAGAGAACAGTCATTCATTGAAAGTCATTGATAAAAAAAAAAGTCATTGATAAAAAAAAAAAATAAAAAAAAAATCGTGGGGGTCCCCCCAAATTCAGTTACCTGGCCCTTCAGGTCTGCTATGGATATTAAGGGGAACCCAGCATCAAATTTAAAAAAAAAAATGATGTGGCGGTCCCCCTAAATATCCATACCATACCCTTCAGGTCTGGAATGGATTTTAAGGGGACCCCCGGACAAAAAAAAAAAAAAGAAAAATGGCGTGGGGTCCCCCTCAAAATCCATACCAGACTCTTATCCGAGCACGCAACCTGGCAGGTCGCAGGAAAAGAGGGGGGATGAGAGCGCCCCCCCTCCTGAACCGTATGCCCTCAACATTGGGAGGGTGCTTTGGGGTCTGTGACCCCTCAAAGCACCATGTCCTCATGTTGATGGGGACAAGGGCCTCTTCCCCACAACCCTGGCCATTGGTTGTGGGGGTCTGCGGGCGGGGGGCTTATCAGAATCTGGAAGCCCCCTTTAACAAGGGGACCCCCAGATCCCGGCACCCCCCTGTGTGAAATGGTAAGGGGGTACAAAAGTACCCCTACCATTTCACCAAAAAAATGACAAAAATGTTAACATGACAAAAATGTGGCCCCCGCCCCACCTCTGACATCATGGGGAAAGCCATAGGGAAGTCCCCATGATGTCCCCGTGTGTCAGAGGGGGGGGGGGTCACCAGGTGGCCCTGCCCTCCTTTATGAAAGAGCTGTCAGATGCAGCGAAGCCTCACACAGCGGGAGCCTCCCATTGCGCGGAGCGGCCCAAGAAGAGACGCCGATGCCTTGGAATAAGATGCCGGACGAGAAGACCAGAGCAAGAAGAAGCGGACCGGAGGAAGAAGAAGATGGAAGATGGAAGAAGAAGATAAAGAAAGGAAGAAGGATGACCAGAAGAAAGAAAATTTTAATAAAGGAATTGTCGAAGACCGTCTCCTGTCATTTTTAACATTTTTGTCACTTTTTTGGTGAAATGGTAGGGGTACATTTGTACCCCCTTACCATTTCACACAGGGGGGGCGGGATCTGGGGGTCCCCTTGTTAAAGGGGGCTTCCAGATTCCGATAAGCCCCCCGCCCGCAGACCCCCACAACCAATGGCCAGGGTTGTGGGGAAGAGGCCCTTGTCCCCATCAACATGGGGACATGGTGCTTTGAGGGGTCACAGACCCCCAAAGCACCCTCCCAATGTTGAGGGCATGTGGCCTGGTACGGTTCAGGAGGGGGGGGGCCCCGCCCCCCTCTTTTCCCCCCTCTTTTCCTGAAGGGTCTGGCATGGATACTTAGGGGGACCCCCACGTTTTTTTTTTTTTTTTTATTTGAAGCGGGGTTTCCCTTAATATCCATAGCAGACCTGAAGGGCCTGGTAATTGAATTGGGGGGAAACCCCACGCTTTTTTTTATCAATTACTTTTTATCAATGACTTTCAATGAATGACTGTTCTCTGTGTTACGGGAGCCGGCAATTCAATAGCCGTGAGTGATTTTAAATAGCTTTTTTTCCTGCAAAAATGACACTTTGTGCAGGGACAGTTCTAAGCACGGGAAACATGCGCCCCTTCACATGCATACTATACACACCCCCCAGGTACGAAATTTAAAGGAATATTACACTTTTATTGTTTCACATTAAGCATTATTAAAATCACTGCTCCTGAAAAAACGTCAGTTTTAAAAAAAAAATTGCATTGATACATGTCCCCTGGGCAGGACCCAGGTCCCCAAACACTTTTTATGACAATAACTTGCAATGAGCCTTTAAAATTAGCACTTTTGATTTTAAACGTTCGAGTCCCATAGACTTTAATAGGGTTCTAAAGTTCGCACGATATACTGGAGGAGGAATGGCAAAATATTCTGAAGAGGGCACCGATGGTCTCTTTATCATCTACACAATGCTTAACACAACTGTTTATTATTTATAGGACATATAGGACTCCAGTAAAATTATATAAGTGGGGCGTAGGGAAACTTCGGACTGCCCAAGATGTAAGCAATCCCAGACAGATTTGCTACATATGCTTTGGAAATGTCCTAAACTGGTCAGATACCGGCGAGAAGTGGTGTCCACAATTAATGGGGTTTATAATAGCCAAATAGAACTGGACCCCAAAATATGTCTACTGGGTTATCTTAATGAAGAGTTATATCCGAGGGAAATGTCCATTTCAATCGGCAGATTATTATTTATAGCCCGTAAGTTAATAGCTAGAAAATGGATGTCCTCCAGTGTTCCAGTATTTGAGGAATGGCGCTCCCAGGTAAATGAGGCAATATTAATGGAGAGACAGGCTTATCAGAATAGGGGTACAATGGATATATTAGTTAAGCTGTGGGGACCCTGGTTAATAACACCAGGTCTGGCCTCATTCTCTTGGATTTCAAATTTAATAGTAAAAAATGTAAGACGAGAGAGTGGATAGGGAAAAAAAATATGGGCTGTATGGGAAGGGTTGAGTGGTATGGGTGGAGAGGGTGGAAGAGGAAAGGGAAGTGGGAGGGGGATCCTCCCCTTTTCTTTTTCTTTTTTTTTTTCCCCCTTTTTCTTTTTTTTTTTTTTTTTGTCTCTGTTATGAATGGTTTTGTGTAGGTAATTCTATTTGGGGTATATAGTCTCTGCTGGGGATCTATGGAAATAAGTAATTAGAAGTTTAAAAATATATACTCTGTAAAATTATTGTAAAAAAAATGGTGTATGTATGGATATTGTAAAAAAATTGGTAAATAAGAAAATGTTGAATAAAGAGGTAATGTTAAAAAAAAAAAAAAAGTTTGCACGAGTTTTAGGTCTGTTCGCAGGTTCTGGTGCGAACCTAACAGGGGGGTGTTCGGCTCATCCCTAGCTATGATGTTTGGTGGAACTATAAATGAATACATAACTAGTTAAGTATACAGTTCTAATTACATTATTTAACAATAGTAACATATATAACTGTATTAAATACCTATTTTGGCCACTTGCTTCCATAAAACTGAACTCTGACTGGATCTGTAACTGGTCAGCTCCACTCTCTCTGGTGTAATGAGTTCTAGCAGTATGCTGGGGAGTTTCCAGACAAAAATAATGGGTGTAAGGCTGGCTGTGATTGGCTAAGACTCTTGCTCAGTGTGAGATTGGCTGTGATTGGCCAAAACTCCTGATGAGTCACAAAGGCTTAACTCTATGCTTTTGGGTTTCAATTCTGCTGTGTCATTGAGCTTACCTTTTCTGTCATAATGAATCTTAAAAGGCATATTTTTCTCGTTTTGCTTCTGTGAACACAATATACAACTGTTATATGACATCCGTATATAAAGTCACAGTAAATAACTCTGCTTTTATCTCTCACATGTGAGCATATAAACGATATTAAGGTTATTAGCAGGTATAGCTGTATATGCATGTAAGTCACATTAGCAACCTAGGACATGTCTTAGCTGGCCAGCTACACACTAGTATAAATACCTTTAACTTTACTGTGAGTTAGTACCTGGAAATAGACACAAGACAAACACAATGTATTGGTAAGGGTTAAAATAAATACTATTTTGAGCCTAAATGAGCACACAGAAGGTAGGTTCTGACAGTGTGCTAGACAGAATAATCAAATGCAAAGTAACTAACACTAGAATGAAATCAACACATAAATCAGCAAAGTCACCAATAAACAGTACATACTGTATAAGTATTAAAGCTGTAGTAAACCGCTGTGTTTTTTTTTTTTTGCAACCTGCAACAAGCCATAATGTGCATCGCATACTAGCACATTATGTGAAACTTACCTTAGAACAAAGCCTTTCAGTAGCGCGATGTCGCCGATGACAGGGCTTCCATCTTCACCTGGTCTTCCTTCTGGGTTTGTGGACTCCGGCTGTGTGAGTGGCCAGAGCCACGATGATGTCACTCCCATGTCACTCACATCACCAGCTGCATGTACAGTAGATATCTCCTAAACGGTGCACATTTAGGAGATATTTACAATACCTATAGGTAGGCCTATAATAAGGCTTACCTATAGGTAAAATTATGCATGGGAGTTTACTTTCACATTAACTGCAATGTGAATAATACTATAACTAGTTTAGACTGCACTCTAGGAGAATGGCTAGGATATGGTGCAATGTCCCAGAGATAAACATCTAAGCATAAGCAATAGGTAAATGTATCTTTGTAGCAGCTGTAAAGGGGCAGTCTCTAGTCCTAGCTCTTCAGACAGATAGTTTTGGGGCTCAGTTGTACTACTGGTGCACATTTGAATATTCCCAGTCAAGCCTGCAGGCAACAATAAGGCAACTATATGGCTGTATGGTCAGTTCCTGTATGGCTCAGTCTCTCTAGAAGAAGATAGTAAATCCCCTCAACAATAATCATAAAATAGGTAAATATCACCTGATAGAACCCAGCACTGAGCTGCCCAAATAAAATCCAACGTGCAAAGATCCA
Source organism: Lithobates sylvaticus (assembly GCA_028564925.1). Lineage (NCBI taxonomy): Eukaryota > Metazoa > Chordata > Amphibia > Anura > Ranidae > Lithobates > Lithobates sylvaticus. Next base: position 159,459,767 of record CM053032.1, read on the forward strand.
AACAAACTATTGCATACAATGTTACAGTGCATGTAAATAATTGTAATTATTTCAGAAAAGAGATAAAATATCTGTACATATTAGTGTCCATGAAAAATAGATAAACAAAAAGTGTCCATGATAGTAAATGTATGTTAATCAGTATAAAACACCCAGTTTCTATCCACTTAATGGTGATGACACCCAATAGTGCTGTCCCTCCATTTGTGACCACACCACACTCACCAGATTGCAATGGCTAACTTTTTTCAAGAAGGGCTCTAGAAGATGGTAAAAAATCTTATTCGGATTATCTTGAAGAAGTTGCCATAGCAACAAAATACGATAGGGGTGGGATAACAGTTAGGCATTGGAAGTTAGGCATTGTTGTGGTGTGCTCACAGGTGGAGGGACAGCACTACTGGATCTTATTGCCATTAGGTGGATGGAAATTTGGTGTTTTACACTGATTAATACACATTAATTATCATGCACACATTTTATTTATCTATTTTTTATGGACACTAATATGTACTGCTACTGTATCTGTTTTCTCTTATAGTTAAAATTATTTTCATATACTGTAACATTGTATGCACTAGCTTGTTTGGATTTTTGCATGTTGGACTTTATTTAGGCAGCTCAGTGCTTGGTTCTTTTTAAACACAGTGGCAGAACATTTAGTTTTATATACACATTTTACTGATTTGTGATCTAATTTTTTCCAAGGTGTTTTCAAATACCAGTGTGGAGTGGGGAAGTTCATTCAGTAAATCCTCACAGCAGCAGTCCCAGTGATATTGCAGCTCACCATCTGGTCACACATAGGGATGAGGCGAACATCCCCCGATTCGGTTCGCAACAGAACTTGCGAACAGGCAAAAAATTTCTACGAACACGCGAACACTGTTAAAGTCTATGGGACAAGAACAGGAAAAAAGTGCTAATTTTAAAGGCTTATATGCAAGTTATTGCCATAAAAAGTGTTTGGAGACCCGGGTCCTGCCCCAGGGGACATATATCAATCCAAAAAAAGTTTTACAAAAGTGATTTTAATAATGCTTAACAATAAAAATGAAATATTCTTTTAAATATTGTGCCTGGTTGGTCTCCTTAGTGTAAAGTAGCACATTTTCCCATGTTTAGAACATTGCCACAGCAAAATGACATTTCTAAAGGAAAAAATGTAATTTAAAACTACTTGCGGCTGTAATGTATTGTTGGGTACCGGCAATATAGAATTTTTTAAAAAAAAAACTTCATAGGTCCCCCCCCCCAGTCCATCACCAGGCCCTTTGGGTCTGGTATGAACATTAAGAGGAACCCCGAGCCCAAATAAAAAAAAATGCGTGGGGTCCCCCCAAAATCCATACAAGGCCCTTCATGTCTGGTATGGATATTAAGGGAAACCCTGCGCCAAAATTAAAAAAGGCGTAGGTGCCCCCCAAAATCCATACCAGACCCTTATCCAAGCACGCAACCTGGCAGGCCACAGGTAAAGGGGGTGAGAGAGCGCCCCCCCTCCTGAACCTTACCAGGCCACATGCCCTCAACATGGGGAGGATGCTTCGGGGTCCCCCCAAAACACCTTGTCCGCATGTTGATGGAGACAAGGGCCTCATCCCCACAACCCTTGCCCAGGGGGGCTTATAGGAATCTGGAAGCTCCCTTTAACAAGTGGACCTTCAGATCCCAGCCCCACCCTTATGTGAATGGGTATTGAGTACATTGTACTCATTCACCAAAAAAAAGTGTCAAAATGTTAAAAATGACAGTAGACAGTTTGGAACAAGCCCTTTATTTAAAAAAAATTATATTGTCCCGCGGTGTCCATTCATCTTCGATCACAGCGTCCGACGACCCAATAAAAGAAAAAAAAAATGTATAACTTTTTTTTCATGTTAGGGTCCCATAGACTTTCAGATTTACTGCGAACGCCGCATATGGTTCTCTTACATTCAACTCGAACATCAGGCTCATCCTTAGTCACACACAGTGATTAGTCCACTCTCTGCTCTGTACCCTGGTGACTCTGGCTGTCAGCACCCCTGAACTCAGCTCTCCAAATTCCACTCAGGCAGCCAATATGCAGCAGTGATCAGTGATGACACTCTCTGATCTCCCTCACAGCAGGAGAAAGCTGTGTCCTGTAAAGCCTGAGAAAATGCATCTCTTTCCTTTCCTCCTAGCAATCTCTCTCTGGGAAATGCAGTTCAAAAGCTCTTGATTACAGTATAGTCTCTCTCCCCCGGAAAGTGCAGTGCTGCCGGAATCAGTCTATTGAACTCTTCCTGGTCAGCAGCTCCCTCCTCTTGCTGATATAGCTGTTAACCAGTTCAGCATCACAGGGCAGCAGCTACAGAGAGCAGCTGCAGCCAGTGTTTCTCTCACTCACCATTCTTAGCCATGCACTTGGCTACACAGATCCACCTATAAATTACCTACCATCTTAGGCATTAGGGATGAGCCGAACACCCCCCGGTTCAGTTCGCACCAGAACATACCAAACATGCAAAAAATTTGGAAGAACACATAAACACCATTCGAGTCTATGGGACACGAACATAAAAAATCAAAAGTGCTAATTTTAAAGGCTTATATGCAAGTTATTGTCATAAAAAGTGTTTGGGGACACGGGTCCTGCCCCAGGGGACATGTATCAATGCAAAAATGTTTTTCAGGAGCAGTGTTTTTTTTAATGCTTAAAGTGAAACAATAAAAATGAAATATTCCTTTAAATATCGTGCCTGGGGGTGTCTATAGTATGCCTGTAAAGTGGCACATTTTTCCTGTGTTTAGAACATTACCACAGCAAAATTACATTTCTAAAGGAAAAATTGTAATTGAAAACTGATCTCGGCTGTAATGAATTGTCGGGTCTCAGCAATATACATAAAACACATCGAAAAATAGAGCATGTCCATTACCCAGTCCATTAACAGGCCCTCTGGGTCTGGTATGAATATTAAGGTGAACCCCGAACCTAAAATCCTTCTCATTTAAGTTAAAGTTTATAGTGTTTTGCCATAATGACACTTTTGGGCCAGTGCTAGGAATGGGCCCGGTGCTCGATGCGAACCCACGTTCGCATCGAGCACCGTGCGTTCGCTCGCTCGGCGAGTTCAGAACTATTTGGGCCGTTCGCATCACATTTGTGCTGCAATGCCGGCGCAGTGCATTGCTGGCTGATGATTGGCCAAGCATGCACTGTGACCCCGCATGCTTGGCCAATCACAGCGCCGAAAACTCGGAGAGCAATAATTGGCTACAGGCAGGACGCCTGTAGCCAATTAAAGCTCAGGGGCTTTAGTACACGCCCCACCATTTAAAATGCCGCCACGCCGTCGGCGCCGGTCACATGAGTTCCGGCTTTAGGAGAGATCAGTCTGCTGATTCTGTCTTTGCTTGATTCATTGCTCCAGAAAGATTTGCTCTTCTTTGCTAAACCAATGGCTAGTTCTTTGCTAAACCATTGCTACCTAAGTCATTGATCGTTCATTGCTGCTGATTGCACAGTTAGTGTGTTTTTAGCTGCTGCTGGGGATTAGTCTGGTGCATGCTTACTGTTAGTACCGTATTGCAGTAGTACCAACCGCAGTGCTGTTAGCACAGCATTGCACCCCAAAGGTACCCATAGGACTTCTAGTGTGTTAGTGGCAGCAAACGGAGCTCCTATATTTTCTTCTCAGCAGCACCCATAGGACTTCTAGTGTGTTAGTGGCATCACACAGAGCTCCCATATTTTCTTCCCAGAAGCACCCATAGGACTTCTAGTGTGTTAGTGGCATCACACAGAGCTCCTATATTTTCTTCCCAGAAGCACCTATAGGACTTCTAGTGTGTTAGTGGCATCACACAGAGCTCCTATATTTTCTTCCCAGAAGCACCCATAAGACTTCTAGTGTGTTAGTGGCATCACACAGAGCTCCTATATTTTCTTCCCAGAAGCACCCATAGGACTTCTAGTGTGTTAGTGGCATCACACAGAGCTCCTATATTTTCTTCCCAGAAGCACCCATAGGACTTCTAGTGTGTTAGTGGCATCACACAGAGCTCCTATATTTTCTTCTCAGCAGCACCCAGAGGACTTCTAGTGTGTTAGTGGCATCACACAGAGCTCCTATATTTTCTTCTCAGCAGCACCTATAGGACTTCTAGTGTGTTAGTGGCATCACACAGAGCTCCCATATTTTCTTCCCAGAAGCACCCATAGGACTTCTAGTGTGTTAGTGGCATCACACAGAGCTCCTATATTTTCTTCCCAGAAGCACCCATAGGACTTCTAGTGTGTTAGTGGCATCACACAGAGCTCCTATATTTTCTTCTCAGCAGCACCCATAGGACTTCTAGTGTGTTAGTGGCATCACACAGAGCTCTTATATTTTCTTCCCAGAAGCACCCATAGGACTTCTAGTGTGTTAGTGGCATCACACAGAGCTCCTATATTTTCTTCCCAGAAGCACCCATAGGACTTCTAGTGTATTAGTGGCATCACACAGAGCTCCTATATTTTCTTCTCAGCAGCACCCATAGGACTTCTAGTGTGTTAGTGGCATCACACAGAGCTCCTATATTTTCTTCTCAGCAGCACCCATAGGACTTCTAGTGTGTTAGTGGCATCACACAGAGCTCCCATATTTTCTTCCCAGAAGCACCCATAGGACTTCTAGTGTGTTAGTGGCATCACACAGAGCTCCTATATTTTCTTCTCAGCAGCACCCATAGGACTTCTAGTGTGTTAGTGGCATCACACAGAGCTCCTATATTTTCTTCCCAGAAGCACCCATAGGACTTCTAGTGTATTAGTGGCATCACACAGAGCTCCTATATTTTCTTCCCAGAAGCACCCATAGGACTTCTAGTGTGTTAGTGGCATCACACAGAGCTCCTATATTTTCTTCCCAGAAGCACCCATAGGACTTCTAGTGTGTTAGTGGCATCACACAGAGCTCCTATATTTTCTTCTCAGCAGCAGCACCCATAGGACTTCTAGTGTGTTAGTGGCATCACACAGAGCTCCTATATTTTCTTCTCAGCAGCACCCATAGGACTTCTAGTGTGTTAGTGGCATCACACAGAGCTCCTATATTTTCTTCCCAGAAGCACCCATAGGACTTCTAGTGTGTTAGTGGCATCACACAGAGCTCCTATATTTTCATCTCAGCAGCACCCATAGGACTTCTAGTGTGTTAGTGGCATCACACAGAGCTCCTATATTTTCTTCCCAGAAGCACCCATAGGACTTCTAGTGTGTTAGTGGCATCACACAGAGCTCCTATATTTTCATCTCAGCAGCACCCATAGGACTTCTAGTATGTTAGTGGCATCACACAGAGATTCTATATTTTCTTCCCAGAAGCACCCATAGGACTTCTAGTGTGTTAGTGGCATCACACAGAGCTCCTATATTTTCTTCCCAGAAGCACCCATAGGACTTCTAGTGTGTTAGTGGCATCACACAGAGCTCCTATATTTTCTTCCCAGAAGCACCCATTTTTTATACTATATACACTACCGACTACAATGGCTGGAAGACTGCCAAGGAGAGGCAGAGCGTGCCGAGGCAAGAACACAGGGCAGGCAGGCTCTGTTTCTAGAGACAACAGTGCTAGCCGTGGACGTGGACATGCATCGTCATCAGCACGTGGCCATGGGACACGCTTGTCTTTGTTTTCGGCAGCTGAACATGTGGAGCTGCATCATGCCGAAGGCTTGGTAGAATGGATGACCAAGCCCTCTTCATCCTCCTCATCCTCTCTCACCCAGGCTCAGGGTACTGACAGAGCAGCTGCCAACGCGTACTCAATGGCATCATCAGCCACCCCTTCCCTAGACCCACCATGTCCTCCTGAGGAGTCCCCCGAACTCTTTGAGCACAGTGTTGGGTACATGCTCCAGGAGGATGCCCAACGATTCGAAGGCTCGGATGATGATACCCAGCTTGAGGAAGGCAGTAGTGTGTGCGCAGAGAGAGGGGATGCTGAAGGACAGCAATCTGGCAGTACTGTTCCACCAGCTGCAGCTTACTGCCAGGTTTGCTCTAGTGGTGAAGAGGGAGGGGATGATGAGGTCACTGACTCCACGTGGGTGCCTGAAGGGAGAGAGGAGGAGGAGGAGTAGGATGCGGCGTCACATGTCCAACGAGGCAGGATGCCCCCTGGAGGCCAGCTAGAGGCAAGCACAGCAACTGTACCACACCGCAGAGCTCCGCCTGTGCAGGGCGCTGCCTCTGCACGTTATCAGAAAAGTTCTTTGGTGTGGGCCTTTTTTGAGACAAGTGCATCAGATCGCACCACTGCTATTTGCAATATTTGTCTCAAGCGTATCTCGCATGGCCAAAACATCAGCCGCTTGGGCACCACAAGCATGAGCAGACATATGTCGACCTGCCATGCAGCTCGTTGGCAAGCACACATAAAAGACCCACACCAAAGAACAAAGCGGACCTCTCCTTGCTCCTCATCAGCTGGGATCTCCATCCCCACTATATCTTCAGTCCTCTCTGAAAGCTGCTCTGAGAGGACTGAAGGTGTAGAATTAGGTGTGTCACAACCAAGTACTTGCAGTACACCGACGTCCGATTGTAGCAGGCAAATTTCCCTGCCCCAGCTGCTGGACCGTCGAAAGAAGTATACTCCCAGCCATCCACATGCCCAGTGGTTGAATGCTAGCTTGGCTAAATTGCTAGCACTTCAACTGCTGCCTTTTCAGTTGGTAGACTCGGCCCCCTTCCGTGAGTTTGTTCAATGTGCGGTTCCTCAGTGGCAGGTTCCCAAACGCCACTTTTTCTCACGGAAGGCGATTCCGTCTCTCTACCGGCATGTGGAAGGCAATGTCCATGCCTCGCTGGACAGGGCGGTCAGCGGTAAGGTGCATATTACCGCTGACTCATGGTCCAGCAGGCATGGACAGGGACGTTATCTTTCTTTCACGGCCCATTGGGTCACTCTATTGGCAGCAGGGATGGATGCAGGACAAGGTGCAGTAGTGTTGGAGGTTGTTCCGCCACCACGCCTCCAAAATGCTACTACTGGTTGTGACACACCTCTCTCCTCCACCCCCTCCTCTTCTTCTTCCTCCAGTTCTCTGTCCTCGGAACCAGCGGTGCTCCGTAGGCGTACAAGGGGCTACGCGAGTACGCAGGCAAAAAGATGCCATGCCGTGCTTGTGCTGGTGTGTTTGGGGGACAGGAGCCACACTGGGCCAGAGGTTCTGGCAGCTCTGCAGGGGCAGGCCGAGAGGTTGACGCCACGCCAGCTTAAGCCAGGAATGGTCGTTTCTGACAATGGCACCAACCTCCTCTCCGCCCTGCGACAGGGGCAGCTCACCCATGTGCCCTGTATGGCTCACGTCCTCAACCTGGTGGTGCAGCGGTTCTTGGGCAGGTTCCCAGGCTTACAGGATGTCCTGAGGCAGGCCAGGAAAGTCTGTGTGCATTTCCGCCGATCTTATAATGCCAGTGCTCGGCCGACTGAGCTGCAAAAGGAGCTGAACCTGCCCAAGAACCGCCTAATATGTGACATGCCCACCAGGTGGAACTCAACGTTGGCCATGCTGCAGCGACTGCACACGCAGCAGAGGGCCATCAATGAGTACCTTTGCGACTACGGCACCAGGACAGGGTCAGGGGAGCTTGGCTTTTTTTCCCCACGCCAGTGGGGCATGATCAGGGATGCATGCACTGTCCTCTCACCATTTGAGGAGGCCACGAGGATGGTGAGCAGTGACAGTGCATGCATCAGTGACACTGTACCTCTTGTCCACCTGTTGGAGCATACGCTGCGTGGGATAATGGACAGGGCACTTGAGGCAGAACAGAGGCAGGAAGAGGAGGACTTCCTTGCCTCTCAAGGCCCCCTTTATCCAGACAGTGTTCCTTCTGTCCCACCCATCACACAGGAAGAGGAGGAGGAGGAGGAGGATTGTGTGAGCATGGAGGTGGAGCTTGGCACTCAGCATCAGCAGCAGCAGTCTTTTAGTGATGATGTACAGTCCCAACAAACCAGTGGACTTGTACGTGGCTGGGAGGAGGTGGCTGGCGATCATGTCATCCTCAGTGACCCAGAAGACTCCGGACCGAATGCCTTAGCTAACCTACGCTGCATGGCCTCCCTGATCCTGCAAAGCCTGCGGAAGGATCCTCGTGTTCTTCGGATCAAGGAGAGGGACCATTACTGGATGGCCACTCTCCTTGATCCACGGTACAAGGGTAAGGTTGCGGACCTTATCTTGCCATCGCAGAGGGAGCAGAGGATGAGACATCTCAGGGAGGCCTTGCAGAAAGGTCTGTGCAATGCGTTCCCAGAAACTGGGAGGTTACAAACTCCTGGTCCTGGACGACAAGTTGCTGAGGCTTCGGTCAGTAGCAGAAGGAGCGGTGGGGAAGGTGGATGTCTGACCGATGCGTTCAGACAATTTTTTAGTCCGCAGCCCCAAGGTATGATCGGTTCCAGCAACCATCGCCAGCGTCTGATATACATGGTGCAGGAATACCTAGGGGCAAGGTCAGACTTGGACACCTTTCCCACCGAAAATCCTCTGGCTTACTGGGTCCTGAGGATGGATCACTGGCCAGAGCTTGCACAGTATGCAATTGAGCTACTGGCCTGTCCTGCATCCAGCGTTCTTTCCGAACGCACATTCAGTGCTGCTGGAGGATTTGTCACCGATCATAGGGTGCGCCTGTCCACCGACTCGGTTGATCGACTGACCTTCATAAAAATGAATCAGTCTTGGATCACCACCAGCTACCAGGCACCTGAAGCGGATATAACGGAATAATTTATAATGTCACATGTCCCTTCAAGACTGCCTATGCTGATGCTGAGTGACTGTCCTGTTATGTTCACTGACTATCTTCTTCCTCCTCCTCAATGATCCATGCCACCACACCAGTGCCTAAGGCACAATTTTTCAGCCCCTGTATAACAGGGGCGTGTACTTACAATTTTTTTAAAAAAATGCTTTGCAACAGGTGTGACTGCTGTGCTCCAAGTACAGTATCTGTGAGTGGTTGCAGTGTTGTGGCACCAGCACCAGTGCCTAAGGCACAATTTTTCAGCCCCTGTTGGGGCGTGTAATTACAATTTTTAGGCAATGCTTTGCAACAGGTCTCATTGCTGTGCTCAGAGTACAGTATCTGTGAGGGGTTGCAGTGTTGTGGCACCAGCACCAGTGCCTAAGGCCCAATTTTTCAGCCCCTGTATAACAGGGGCGTGTAATTACAATTTTTTAAAAAGATGCTTCGCAACAGGTGTGACTGCTGTGCTCCAAGTACAGTATCTGTGAGGGGTTGCAGTGTTGTGGCACCAGCACCAGTGCCTAAGGCACAATTTTTCAGCCCCTGTTGGGGCGTGTAATTACAATTTTTTTAGGCAATGCTTTGCAACAGGTCTCATTGCTGTGCTAAGAGTACAGTATCTGTGAGGGGTTGCAGTGTTGTGGCACCAGCACCAATGCCTAAGGCACAATTTTTCAGCCCCTGTTTAACAGGGGCGTGTAATTACAAATCTTGATCTAATAGTTCACAGCAGGGCCCATTCCTGCGCCCACCAAGAGTAACTATGAGGGCCTACAGTCTTGTGGCAACACCGTCCACCACCACCACCACAACCGCCAAAGGCCCAATTTTTCTGCCCTGTTCAACAGGTGCATACAAGTACAAATCTTGATCTATTTACTCACAGCAGGGCCCATTCCTGTGCCCACCAGTCTTGTGGCTACACCAACATCTAATAGGGCAAATTTCTGCAGAGTATATATGGCAGGCCCCTACTTTCAAACATCCAACTTACAAACGACTCCTACTTGCAAACGGAAAGAGAAAACAGGAAGTGAGAGGAAATCTACCCCTAGGAAGGGAAATTCTATCCTGTTAGATTTAATTTGGGAAAAAGGTATCTTCTCTCTACTGATGCTTTATCACCAATCCTTGTTTCAATTAAAACCCCACTTTTCCAAAAACATTTGTCATTGGGACGGAAAGTGAGGTGACATGTTCTGAACAGATGTGCAAAGACAGCAAATGTTACAGGGGTGATAACCCCTCCCTATGTTCTCCAAAAAGCTTAAAAATTGATTTTTTTGGGATGGAGCTACACTTCATAATTTACCTGTTCAGATTCTACTTAAGAACAAACCTACAGGAGTGCGCATGCGCGGGAGCTCCGACATGTCTGACTGAGCCTGGAGCTCCGCATCACCCCGGCCCAACGATCGTTACAGCGGTCACAGCGCTCCCCACATCGCCAACCCTCTAACCTGATCTGAGGGGGGACATTACCGGGACCCCCCGGTAGGCAAGGACTAGCCTAAAATCGTTTTCTGGGGCCGGAATTCGGGTGGGCAGGCCGCGGAGGTGTACCAAGATGGCCGCCGTCATTGAAGCCTGAGCCTGAAGCCCTGCCTCACCCCCGCCCTACGAGCTCAACAGCGGACACATCTTCCCCCAAACAGGTTTCCCGCTCGTCTTCTGGGTAAGGGGACACTAACAGGACCACCCCTGTATGCCGGGACCCACCGCAAGACAAGACCTGGGGCCAGAATTTGAAA
>CM053032.1:159470796-159511601 GCA_028564925.1 Lithobates sylvaticus
TGCCTTATCCCCTTACTATCCTTGTCGTTCCAGCCTGCTGCTTCCTTCTCCTGTAGTCTACTGTGAGTGTGAGCTGTGAGACCCTGGGGGCCGCGACCTGGAGCCAGACTGCAGCGAAGTCCATCCTCACCACTAGAGGCTCTGGCGAACACCTGCTGGCTCTTAGACTCCGCGCCCTGGGGAATCTATGCTCTAGTTCCCACTGGGATCTGTGTCAGTGATCCAGTAGACCTGTGTCCTGAATCTCCCTGGGTACAATCGGCAGCAGTCAGTCCTAAGGTCCACTACCTAGCGGTGCACTTCCAATTCCTACTGAGTGCACCTGTCACCTGGTCTCAGGTGACCTGACAGTCACAAACATGCAACGCATTTTAAAAAATGGCAGGCCATTGGTAGAGGAGTGGCCGCGTTCCTTTATCAAGCATAAGGTGTGTGGAAAAAAAGTCAGTAATACTGCAGGGGAATGGGTTTTAAAAACAGACACAATGCCAAAAAAATAATGCATACCATAAAGCAAAAGAAATACATGGAAAAATAGCTATAGTTAGTCAATAAATTTGGTGCAATAAAAATAAATGATACATTAAGCAAAAAGAGACGCAACAATGCAAAAGGGGATAATGAAATAAAAATCTAAGCACAATTAATATCCAAGATATAATAAATCGCAAATAGATAGTACTGTATTTATTGGCGTATAACACTCACTTTTTCACCATGAAAATCGGGTGCAAATAGCATGTGCGTGTTATACGCCAATACTTCAATTTTAGATGCCTTGTTGGGGACAGGGAGGGGGGCTGCATTGATGGCAATGGTGTGGCTGCTGCATTTATGGCAATGGTGAGGCTGCATTGATGTGGACTGATGAGGCTGCATTGATGGCACTTGTGAGGCTGCAGATGGGCAGTGATCAGGCTGCATTGATGGCAATGGTGAGGCTGCATATGGGCACTGACCCTTAGGCTACTTTCACACTGGAGCGGTGGGGGCGCTGGCGGTAAAGCGGCGCTATATTTAGCGCCACTTTACCGGCGTTTTAGCGGCGCATTTCGGCCGCTAGCGGGGTGGTTTTACCCCCCGCGAGCGGCCGAAAAAGGGTCAATACCGCCCGCAAACCGCCGCTGCAGCGGCGTTTTGCGGGCGGGTTCGGCGCGCTCCCCCATTGTTTTCAATAGGACCGGGCGCTATAGGAGCGGTAAATATACCGCTCCTATAGCGAGCCAAAGATGCGGCTTGCAGGACATTTTTGAGCGTCCTGCAAGCGCACCGCTTCAGTGTGAAAGCCCTCGGGCTTTCACACTGAAGATACAGCAACAGCTGTTTCGGGTCGGTTTGCAGGCGCTATTCTTAGCGCAATAGCTCCTACAAACCGCCCCAGTGTGAAAGGGGCCTTATATTGCTTCAAAGTTCCTTATTTCAATTTTTTTTTTTCCTGAAACTTCCCTCTTCAAATGAATGTGCGTGTTATATGCCTGTGCGCGTTATACGCCGATAAATACGGTATATAATAGAGAAAATGCATTGTGAAAAGCTATATATAAATAGCTATAAAAATGTATTAGATATAATTGCACTCAGAGATAAAAATGCATATAAATAATAATACATTTAAATATACATTAACATACAGAGACCACTAAAAATATAGACATATATCTACATATATATATATATATATATATATATATATAGGAAATTGTGAGATGTAGATCAATACCATTATCAGATGGATTCAATTGATATGTAGATGGTATTAACTCCTTAATTAATAGATATCTATATTGATTCAGCGGATCTATAAAGAAGGGAGGGGGGAGGGGAGTGGTTTTGCTTGGTGGAGGGGGGTGAGGTCCAGAAATAAAAAATTGTTGGGTCATGCTAGGGATTAGGCACAAACATCAATCTACCTTTAAAATTACCAATACTTACTGAGGAGACGAATGGACCCGCCACCCCATCTATAAAAAAGAGATAAATATAAAGAAACCTGCGATAAAAATTACAAAAATATATATGTAAATATAAATGGATGGATAAAAGGATACCATAAAAGATCCTAATATTAGCAGTAAAGTGATATATACTATTAAACATAAAAACACTATAGTACTGTAACTATCTCTATCCCTTTGTTAAGGCCACCAGACAAGAGGACATCAAGACAGTAGATCCAGAATGTCTCTCTGGCGCATCATTTCTTAAAACAATTTGCCTCTGTCATCGATTTGGGAATTTGCTTGATGACCCAGACTTGGAGGCCGATGGTGAACTTTTTATGATGCTCAGCAAAGTGCGAGGGACACTGTGTATGTCTTTGCCACCCTCGAAAAGTTGTCGATTCTGGCCGAAACATTGCCTTAATGGGCAGATTGTTCGCCCAACATAAATCAACCCACAAGGGCACGTAAGGCCATTAACGACAAAGTCGGATGACCAATTGTAAAAGTGGTTTATAGGGTATGTTTTGCCCTTAGAATGAAAAGATTTTTTACCATGTTGGATAATCGAGCAAGTTTTACAGCAAGTTTTTTTGCATTGGTACATGCCCACCAGGGGTATGAGAGTGTTGGAATTGGGGATGGTCTGTTTGGTTTGGAGTTTACTCGGGCAATTTTATTTTTAAGACTGGGGGCTTTACGGTAAGTGATTCTGGGTGCTGGCGGTAGAATGGTTTTGAGTAGAGGATCCTGTTGTTGGATATTCCAGTGTGTGTTCAATATGTTTTCCACTTTTTTATATTGAAAATTAAAAGTAGTAATAAATCTCATAAAATTATCTACTTTTTCTCTTTCTCTTTTGGCCCGCTTGCCTTTTGAGTAGTAGTTGCATGCTTGATCTACCAATTCTTTCGGATAGTCTTTATCAGCAAATTTCTTTTTTAGTGGAATACTTATACGTAATCAGTGTCTAAGGTACAATTTTGTCACAAGCGACAAAATTGTCCTTTTGGTATATTTTGTGTCCATTTTGGGTAATGGCAACTCTAATGTCTTGTGCACACGGTCAGAATTTCTGACAGGAAAAGTCTGATCGGATTATGTTGTCGGAAAATCCGATCGTGTGTGGCTCTAGCAGACTTTTTCCGTCTGAATTTCGGACGGAAAAAATGTGAGAGCAGGACCTAAAATCTTCCGACAACAAAATCCGATCGGACTTTTTCTGAGCGTGTGTATACAATTACGACGATGTGCCACGCATGCTCAGAATAAATTTGGAGACGAAAGCTATTGGCTACTGGCCTCTTCGTAGTCCCATCGTACGTGGTGTACGTCACCGCATTCTGAATGATCGGATTTTCCAACAACTTTGTCCGACCGTGTGTATGCAAGACAAGTTTTGTCCAAAATCCGTCAGAAAAAAATCAGACAGATTTTGTGGTCGGAATGTCCGACCGTGTGTACAGGGCATTATAGTGCAAGAAAGAGTTGCCAGCCCTGGATTTGGTATAATTCTTAGCGATAATGGTCTCTCCCACGTGGCCCAATTCTCAAACCTAAAAAGGCCAAGCTACTGGAGTCAGAGGTATGTGTAAAAGATAGATTGCAATGTTCCACAAAATAAGGGATCAGGTCAGGGGAAGCGTCCCAGATGACAATTAGGTCATCAATATAGCGACCAAAGAATATAATATTCACAGAGTAGGGATTATTTTGCGAAATATCATTTTTTTCCCAGTACCCCATAGCTAAGTTGACATAAGAAGGGGCAAAGTTGGCTCCCATGGCAGTCCCCTGAACTTGTATGTAGAACTCGCCATTAAAGTCAAAGTAATTGTGGGTAAGGCAGAAATTAGCAGCCTCCAGAATAAATGCAGCTTGTCTGGGGTTGATAAAAGGGTCCTGTGCAAGGAAATATTCCAAGGCTAATAGGCCAAAATGCTGCGGTATGGAGGTGTAAAGGGAAGTGACATCTATGGACAGCCACATGTAGGAGGATTCCCACTTATAAGGTGCAAATAGTTCCAAGAGATGTTAGCCATCTCTAATATAGGATGGTAACTGTTGGACAATTGGCTGTAGAAATTGGTCAATATACTGACTGAAACCAATAGTGACGCTATCTATAGCAGCCACAATGGGCCTGCCGGGGGTTGGTTAGATTCTTATGGACTTTGGGCAAATGATAAAAATATGGGGTCTGATAAAAACTAAAAAAGGAGGCTTCAGTTTTGCTAATCAATCCGTAGTCAAGAGCTGATTTAACTAAAAGGTTGACCTCAGCAGCAAAGTCAGTAGTCTATTTTGAGTTTGTTATATGTAGTCTTATCCGAGAGGAGTCTGTATGCTTCTTTGATATAGTCTGCCTTATTTTTCAGAACTATACCTCCCCCTTTGTCGGCGGATTTAATTATAACATCTGCCGTATGGATTAGAGTGTCTAAAGCACGAGTTTCAGAAACAGAGAGGTTATATTGGCGAGGTCATACAGTAGAGGATGTTTGGCAAAGCTTAAGGAAATTGACATATACTACTCTATAGAAGCTTTCGAGGTAAGGGCCTTTAGACTGGGCGAGATAAAAAACTGACTTGGGTTTGAAGGATAAAGCCCCATACACACGCTCGGACAATCCGCGGACCAGGTCGGTCGGACTTTGTCCGACGTACTTTGTCCGATGTTGGCGTTGCGTACACACGGTCGGACTACGTTGTCGGAATATCCGGTCCGGAAGAACGTCGTGACGTAAGTCGTCGTCCACGAGATTACAAAAGGGAAGTTCAGCACCACGTCAGGCACCCGTTGGGCTCCTTCTGCTGATCCCGTGTTTATCGAGAGTTAGTGGAAGTTTGGTGACTTAAGATTCGTGCTTCTCAGTTTTCTGACTCAGATCGTTACTGCTCTTCAGTTTGTGCTTGTCGTGCGTATCTGTTTATTAGTGCGTGTAGTCAGTTCGCATTTGTTGGTCATTGCGGCCTATATCTTGATATAGGACGCTTTGATTTGCACTGCTTATTGTCTGCTCGTTGCTGGTATTCACTTCGTTCTTTCAGGCCTTGCTGTTTATCGGTGCTTTCTGTTTGTCCGTTCTGACCAGCCGACCTTTTGTGACCTTCTGAGCGATGTTTCCCGTGCGTACTCGTCGCCGAGTTCGTGCTGTACGCGGAATTGGTGTCGGGCTTTTAGCTTTGAGCCAAGACCCGTCCATGAACAGAGTGACGAGGAGTATGTGGACCAAGAATTGGTTGCTTCAGCGTGACCAGTTCTCGCACATGCCTTTGCTTCGTGAGATCCGGGAGAATAATCCTGATGATTTCAGGAACTTTCTCAGGATGACGGACCCCGATTTTCACCGTCTTTTGGCTTTGCTGACCCCCTTTATCAGCCGGCAGGATACCTGCATGAGACAAGCCATTACTCCGGAGCAGAGGCTTGTTGCCACGTTGAGGTACTTGGCGACAGGGAGAAGTCTTCAGGATTTGAAGTTCTCTTCAGGTATCTCTCCCCAGGCCCTGGGAATCATTATTCCAGAGACCTGTTCTGCCATCATTCAGGTCCTGCAGGAGGACTATATTAAGGTAACATTTCTACTTTACTATTCCCTTCTATGTATGCTCTGTTTGCTAATGACTTGTATTTTTGACCTCCTTCCCTAATTACCATGATTGCAATATGTTCTAATATGCTGTGCCCCTTTTCTCCTTCATGCATTTTTCCCTTCACTTACCTCACCAGCATGCTCTTCTGCCCCAATAGACACCTATGGCCTAGTCACTTAAGCAATGTCTTTTGTCTGCTGCATAGTATTGTTTGCCCCAAAACACCCCCTAAAATATGCACAAATGTTTGCTGTGTGGTTTACTTCATGTAGAGCCCCCTTTTTTTTTTTCTTTTGGTGGGGGGGGGGGGGCAAACTCATTAGGAACCCCCTCCCCCAACTGCTCTGTCAGATGGTACCAATCCTTTATCTGCTGGCTTTCCCAAGGTCCATACACACTATATACCTACCTCTTTATAGTGGGCATCTTTAGGGATGAATTCAGCAAAGCATGTAGTGCAAGGGGCTGCCTCCATACATTCCATTTCCTATTTTTTTTGTCTTCTTTCCCTCCTATTAGCTTGCTTGGTAATTTAATAATGTCACACTGTGCCTGCCTTTTTTTGGGGGGGGGGGGGGTTGAAATGTTATTTGATCTTTCCTGTGGCCTGCCAATAGTGTTAAGTACAGAGGGTCTGGCCAAACTAGCCCACATTATTGAGCCATTTGCCAATCAATGAAGTGCAGAGGGTTAGCTGTCCACCACCCCCCCCCCAAAACCCTAGTTATTGCCAATGTCCCATCAGAAGTGGGGGGATTGATGGGGGGGTGAGTAATCTGTGAAGGGGAGCCTCTACTTTTCTGTGCAAATACTTTCCAGCCTCCAATTTTATACAATGCTCTTGTTCCAAGATGTTGATTGTCTAATCTGCTTGCAATGTTTAGGTGCAAAGTGACTAATTTTTTTTTCTTGTTTCACTCCACAGTTCCCTTCCACGCCACAGGAATGGCAGACTGTGGCCTCCCACTTTGCCAGCCGTTGGGACTTTCCTAACTGCGGAGGGGCAATTGATGGGAAACACGTCCGCATCGTCCCACCGCCCAACTCGGGGTCCTACTATTATAATTATAAAGGGTTTAATAGTGTAGTGATGTTGGCGGTGGTGTCGGCAACATACGAGTTTATGTATGTGGACGTGGGGATGAACGGCCGGATATCGGATGGTGGGGCCATTACGCACACGGAGTTCTACTGGCGTCTCCAAAGTGGCAGTCTGCGCTTGCCACCTCCAGAGGAGAATGCCGAAGGACTCCCCTTCGTCTTTGTCGCAGATGAAGCGTTTGCGTTGACTCCCCATGTGATGAGGCCGTTCCCGATGAGGACCCTCACCCCGGACCAGAGGGTCTTCAACTACAGGCTGTCCAGAGCCAGAAGAGTTGTGGAGAACGCTTTTGGCATCCTGGCCAGCCGCTTCCGCCTGTTCCTGACGGCATTTAACTTGGCGGAATACAAACTGAACCACATAGTTCTTGCCTGTTGCATATTGCACAACTTCCTCAAAAGACATAACAGGAACTATGTGGTGCCCGTTGGCCCAGATGTGGAGGGCCCTCCAAATGCGGAACTCACAGCCCTTCGAGTGGCACGTCCAGGCTTGCCCCCTCTAAATGCCCGTGTTGTCCGGGACCAATATATGGAGTACTTTGTGGGTAGGGGGGCCATTGCTCTGCCTGACGATGTGTGAGAGGCATTTTTTAATAAATCTGATATTTTAACCAACCTATGATTTCTTGTCATTTCAGTCTTCTTTTTAGCTTATTTTAATTTGACATTTTTTCCCTTTGCCTTCGACAGTGGGAATGCACTTTCTGGGCAAAAGGAGGTAACAGTCTCTTCTTCCCAAAAAGATTATTCTCATGTTGTGTGTTTGCTACCTAATCTTTGGTCTAGAGAAGGTTTGTACTGCATAACTGACACCCAAAATACTCCTTTTCATCACCAGGTCTGACATGTGTGTATTCTCCAAAATGCTGTGCTCCGTGTTTTCGTACAAAGCACTGTGGGTGTCATTTACATAAGTCAAATCCGCTATGCTCTACAAGTGCATTGAAAAAGTTCCCAGGGAAAGAAAATTGGAGTGCAAAGTGGATTTGCCTTTAGTAAATAACACCCATTGCCCCCCATATCCTTTTCATTTTACATACATAATGCATTGTGTTTTTTAAATAAGGAAGCCACACATTTAGAAAAATAAAAGTTTACTAGGAAAACATTCCCAAGTGCGTTTACAATCTTCACGCCAAAACTGACAACATCTTGGTTATTTACAACATTGTTTACAAACATTCCGCAATTGGTAAAACCAGGCATGGAGCAAAACAGAACCTAGGAACTTGGAAAGTTCAACTTTGTAAAGTGAAGACAAGATCAGACATGACTATATGTTCAAAGTGTGTTTGATCTTGCCTTCATCACATGGGGGGGTCACCCCCGAAAAGTGGAAATTTGGAACATGCACACACTTTGGGTCTGAAAATGGTCATTAGATGGGAAAACACATGCCTAGAAGCTTCAAAAGTGCCATTTTCCATCATGGGGATGAATGGACGTTTTTTGGGGGTGCAACCCCTTCACCACAACCACTTTCGTAGTTCGTAAAGTGTTTGCACCCCCAAAAAAACGTTGCCATTCATCCACCATGGTGGGAGCTAGCACATGTGGACACAATGTGTGCATGTTCCAAATTTCTGACAGTTTTTAAGTTGCAAATGTGTTCAGAAGCTGGCACAAATGTGTGTTAATTACTTGGTGCGTTTTCATATTTTTCCTAAAACATCAATGATGTTCTTCAATTTTTGTTGAACATCATTGATGTTTTGCTTTATGTAATCTAGATCTCGATTGCAGACCATTATCTCTCCGATGAGTACGTGGGCACTCTCTGTGGTAAAGTGCGATTTTTCTTCCACAACATCCACGTCACCTAAAAACCACAAACAAACAAAAATGGGGTGTTGGAAATGAGGCAGCCATACATGGATTAGCTTACCAGTAGCTGTGTTCTCCCACACTCACCTGTTGTGGTGACAATTTCTCCAAGTTCGATGATCTCTCCTTCCTCCTCCTCCTCCTCCTCTGCTTCTGCTCTTTCCCCTTTTTTGGGAGGTGTTGGTTTGGGGGTTTCCTCAGACGGCCCAAGTTTTCGCTCCCCTATGAGAATGTCCAAAAGGAAGATTTAGCAACATAAACTATTGAGGGCAGAAATAGAAAATGACAAACATTGCTTGAAAGTGACGGACACTATTTTAGTTTGGCCAGTTACAAATGTCAACTACATGAATGTAGTCACTTTGTAAAGGTGCTAAACTGACTAGCTTTTTGGTAGAAGTTTGTGTGATGGAGACCCCCCTCTAGTATCCACTGGAGCACATGTGTGGAAAAGGCTAATAAAAAGGGGGTTTGGGTGTCCCAGCACTAGTGCTCTCGAGTCCAGATGGGTAAACAGCTACTGGGTGACCTCTCCTTTACATTGAATAAATTGGCTTTACATTCTGGATGACATTTCTAGGGAGAACAAACTTCCTTTCCCCCAAAAAAACAACAAACATCGTATTATAAGTGGCCGCACGATCGAGGTTGCGTACGATCGAATGGACACACACACGACCATGACAGTGGCAGAAAGATCGAGGCTGAGTACAATCGAATGCACAGACGAACATGAAAGTGGCCATTTTGGAATGTACAACTTTGTAAAAATCAAACCACATGGAGCAGTATGCAAGCAAGAAATCAAACACAAAACACAACTACTTACTTTTTTGAAGAATTCTCTTGATCTTTCTGTACTGATCGGCCTCCCTCAGTTTCAGGTCTGACCAGCGTTTCCTCAGTTGCTCCTTGGATCGTTGTACCCCAAAATGATTGTACAGCCTTCTCACAACTTTAGACATGATCTTGGCCTTGCGGACATTGGGGTTGAGGTAAGGCCCATACTTCCCATCATAGTCGCTCCTCTTTAATATGTCCACCATCTCCAACATTTCTCCAAATGACATATTGGAGGCCTTGAATTTCAGGCTCCGGGATCGGGACGTTTGTGCCTCCGGACTTTCCTCGTCCACCTCCTCGTTGGGGGGATATTTGGGGCGCACCTGCTGTGTCCCCGCCATGTGCTCTCCCCACTGCGCCGCAAAGAGAAGGGGTGGGGAATAGACGAGAAAGATCGTCAGGGGCGGGCGGAGTTTGACGCATGCGCACTGTATATAAAACGTCACACGCCTGTGTCGTAGCCACGATCTGGGAGACGAGGGGAGAGAAAGCTCACGCACGAGACGATCGCTACAAACGAAGGTACAATTTGACGTTGGTACATAACTAGCCTAGACTGATTAGAACTTGAGGCTTCTTTATGGAGAAGATTAGGAGAGTTTAGGCTGACATTATTTATATTGTTTTGTGTGGCGTTGTGTCTTGCAGAGGTGATGGAGGCGTTCTACAACGTGAGCTTTCTCCCACACTTCATTGATAAATACCGGCAATTCCCCCTCTTATGGCAGGCGAAACACAGGGATTATAGCAACAGACCAAAGAGGTACGCAGCCCTGCTGAAACTGGTGGCATTTGTAAAGCCTACCCTGCCCATGGCAACCGTCGCAAACTTAAAAGTGAAGATCACCAACATGAAGACTACCTATTTCCGGGAGCGCAATAAGGTCCTGAAGTCACAAGCATCTGGAGCTGCAGCAGCTGATGTCCATGTCCCCACGCTCTGGTACTATGACAGGCTCCACTTTCTCAAAGACCAGGCTACTGTCAGGAAGTCACTCTCGACTCCTCCTTGCACGCGTCCTTCCACGCACGCCACCCCTGATGAGGCTTCCGAGGAGCAACCTGGGCCTTCCAGTATGGAAGATGTGCAGGAGCCCAGCTTGTTCCAGGTATAGTAGTTTTGTAACCAGTTTGTTGAATAATGAATGATGTTCAGTTAATTCAGGATCCCCAATTGCTTATTTCCTAACGTGATTGACATATCAACAGACAGTGGTGTGGGAGACATTTTTGGGAAGAATCTAAACTGCAGGGCTGAGAATTGTATGGTTTTGTATTTAAAAAAAAAATTTGCAACAGTCACTAGATGAGAATTGTGTGTGTTTGATGAACAAATAACTGAAACTATGTCCCTTTTTCATACACAGGAAGACCTCAGCCAGGAGGTGGCTGTGGAAGATGGCAGTCAGGAGGAGGCAGGGGGTAGTGGCAGCCAACAGGGGGGTAGGCGTAGGAGCCTGACTGTCTCCCAAGTCTCTCCCCTCCGCCTTCCCTACAGAAGGGCGAAAAACATGGGGGAGGTGGGAGAGTCAGCGCTCCAGCTGATAAAAGATGCCTCAGCCTCCCTCTATGCCACACCCACCTACGAGGAGGCCTTTGCCTCCTTGGTTACAAGTAAATTTACGGGTATGGAGGCGGGGCAACGCAGCATGTGTGAGGAGGTCATCCTCAAAATACTAAATGAGGGGATGGCTGGGGAGATGACTCCCCTCACACATGTTTGCGAGAGTGACCTTGCTCCGCCTCCTCCTCCTCCTTCTGCCACCCCACCAGAACCAGCACCAGCACCACGGCGTGGAAGGAAGCGTACAAGGAAGACAAGAGAGTGATGACCTTGATTCAGTCTGGTCTGAGAGAAGATGGAGCCTCTCGTAGTACCAGAGCCTGGGGACCTAGATGGCATCTGCTGCAGTTCCGGATGTTTTGGACTTCAGGACCAGATTGCGCTCCCTTATTATTTAGATAGGTAGTCTTCATGCCCCCAATTGTTTAAGTTTGTAAAATGATGGTTGCCATGGGTGTCCAAGGCTTTGCAAATTCCCCAAGTTTCACCATGGCTGCGTTCCTCTTTGGTCTGTTGCTGAGACCTAAATAAAGGTTTTTTTGATTTGAAATAATCATTGACTATTGTGTTTTACTTTTCTACAATGACAGTTTTTCTTTGAGTAGGCAGGTACATTTCACTAATCCTAAAGTAGAATTAACAAGGGGCACCAACAACCAACAAACTCCTAGTAAATGTAAGCAAGAAATACAAATGTTAATAATGTCGTTTTGCTAAGTTGAGACATACAAACCCCCTCCAAAAAACAAAAAAAATCTCCTTCAAATATGTATTCCCCAAAAAACAAAAAAAAATCAGGGTAAAAAAATAAGAAAGATTGTATTACGATCTGAGTAAAAATAAACATGTAGTGTATAAATGCTGCAAAGTAATAAAGAAGTAAGTTTGTGAGAAGTGCGGGTGAATAGGAGCAGCTAAAAGATGGCATTCTTGTTGCATTGTAAAGAAAAAGAGAATGCGCTGCATTAAAGACATTTTAACATTGCAGCGTGACGAATGTGCTGTGTCGATTAGGAAAGGTAGTTTTACCTGACCGAGCGCTTCCGTCACAGAATTTCTTCTGAGCATGCGTAGCACTTTGTCCGTCGGACAAGCGTACACACGCTCGGATTTGGTGTGATCGGACCGGGTTGACGGCAAATCTTTCCAGCAGGAGATAAGACTTTGTCCGACGGACAAACCGACGAACACTGTCCGATGGTGCATACACACGGTCTGATTTTTCAACAACCTTGTCCGATCGGACCAAATTGATGAAAAAGTCCGACCGTGTGTATGGGGCTTAAGTGTACTATTGGTGATGAGGTAGCAAGGTGCTGTGTGTAGAGGACTTGAGACAAAAAAAGTAGTAGGATCAGTGGTTGTAGGAGAGAACAAAACATGAGGTGTGGGTATGGGTATGCTAGTAATAAGAGAAGTATGAAGAGAGATATTGAGAAGATCCAAAATATCTATAGGTGTGGAGTTTGGTAACAGGGTAGAATTAGGATGCTCTGTAGTACTGACCAAACTGTCAGTCACTGGCTGAAGGTCCATGGATTCATCATTGGAATTCCTGGGTATGTCAGGGTTCATTGTGTTTGCGGCATCATTAGATCGGGAAGTGTCAGATGTTGATATTGACACAGTGTATTGGACAGAACTAGGTATAGGAGTGTTTCTCTTAGTGGTGGTACCGTAGCCCCTTCCTGCATAGGAAGGTCTATTGTAAAATTTATTGAGATCAATGCGTAAATTATTGGTTTTGATTGTTTGGTTCCCGTTTGCCAAATGACCTGAACAGGTAGTAGGGGTGGAGACACGGCATGGCTAACCATCAGCACTGGCGTCTGTCCTCTCTCCCCCCTCACTACCATTGGAACCCTTATCTTTGTTTGATGGACTTTCTTCTTCCCACCGGACTGTGATATGAGTAGCCTGGACCTGGACCACTGAAGGAGACAATGCTGTGCTCAGCCATCCCACCCCTTCCTGCCTGGATCTGATGTGGTGCCAGCCTGACTGGATCTGCTGTGACCTGCAGTCCTACTCCATCTCCTCAGCCCAGCATACAGGATATAAATGCAACTCCTCTTCCCTCCATGTGAGTGGATATTGTTGTTTTAATAAATAGTTTTTATGATATATATTCAGAGGCACCCTTCTTCCTTGTTTTTATTCTAGCCTACTGGAACCCGCTTCTGGTTTTCTTGATGGCTGCCCTGACTGAACCAAGGACATATAAACTTATGAGAGTATATATGTGTACATATATACATCCCTCTATCTCAGCCCTTGGACTATTGGGTACTGTGTTCTGAGGTATTTGTGTATTGCGCCTTTTTACTTGTTTTAGGTGCAAAAGTTTGACCAATTATGGTTTTGACTTGCATCCCACACACTATAAAATTCAGCAATTTGCCAGTGTTTGGTAGTTTAGCGAAGGACAAGTGATCTTGCTATTGAAAACAACACAGTTGGGGAAGAGAGATGGTTAGTGTAGTGTAGTGTAGTGTGCTACTACTGCTTTGTGCTTTATATGGTATTCGGTGCTATATTCAATATTATATTCCTTTCTGTATATTTTAAATTTATACACTCGCAGGCAGTACACACTGCCCTATGCGAACTGCTGCGGGTGTCAATAGAAAGGTAAAGCGGTTGTATACCCATTATGATAATTTTTCAATAAATTAATAATAGCAGGCTATAGTATAATGTGCCATTTTTTATTCTTCTCTTACCTGATTCCTTACTGAGTAATCGTTGTTTTTCTTTTAAATTACGTCATCTGCGCAAGCGCCGTAAGAACTATTTTTTCGGCAAACAACAGACCCTGGCAGAAAAATGCTGGTTCTATGCCGGGTGCGTCACTGCCTACTGTTGGCATCAGCCCCGAGATCCCACGAGACTCTTTCCCCTTCTGGAGTAAGGCAGAAACAGGATCGGCTCCTATTCGCTGCAGAAGGTTTCCGTAGTGACCGGAAACAAAAATGAGGTGTGGATCCGGCAAATAATGCACATGTGCGGAATTATGTCCAGGGAAACCTACTGAGGGAGGGAATAAAGCACTGCACAAACAAGGAAGGACCATAGTTGTGATGGCGGAGGCTAGGAACATGCAGGAGCGATCACAAGTCATTTTGTTTCTAAAAGTAAGAACACTTTTGGAGCATATCATTAGTAGCATTATAGTTGAAAATAAATAACTTGATTGATATATTGCTTAAATGGGGTATCATTGTGAGAGTTTACTACCGCTTTAATGACACCCCCATATTGGTTTGCATATCGCAGTGTGAACTATGAATTCAGACAGGAATCGGATTGCGTGGGTGTGAACACCCATGCAATCCGATTCTGGTGCAAAGAAAAGGGTCCTGCACGATTTTGGTCCGAATGCAGTGCAAATTCAGCCATACAATCTGTATGGCTGAATTTGCATCGCAAAGACATCGCATGTGATCTGCACAGCAGATAAGCGGAGCTTCCCCTATTGTGTGGAGCTCCACTTTTAACCACAGTTAGATAGGTAGCACCGGCATAGAATACTACAACTGCCAATGTATCATATCTGGCTTTTAGCTCTGGATGAATCCTTTCTGTTCTCTTACTAATGTTGTAGTTATCACTTTAACAACACTGCACCCCAAAAGACATGCCAGCATACCACCCAAGCCTTGTTCATAAAAAGGGTGGCTCTTTGTCAATGATTGCAGACATTTTCCAAAAAATTGTAATGAACTTTTGCTTTTGTATGGGATGGAACTTGGCCACAGTCTGAAATGGCTGCTTAAGTGCTGCTCCCCCATTGCAGGGGGAGAAATACAACTATTTACAGCTGCAGTAGCCACCATTCCCTGTGGCCTCACAGCTGATCACATATCCCACAGACACTGCACTATGTCTTACAAGAAAAACAAGCTGGTGGAGCCTCGCCATTCAGTTTTTCCCACAGTCTCAGCCTGAGGAGACCCAAGATGGTTCTGCCACTCCACACAGAGCAACACACCCAAATGTCCAGCAATCTTATTATGACACCCCCCATATGACATGGAGGACTCTCCCTCAGATGGCTTGCCACCCAGAGATAGAACAAAGCTCTCATCTCCCTCTCCTTATGCCTTACCAAACCATAGGGCTCTGGTAAGCAAAAAACACTATGAAGCTTCCAGCACAGATAATGATTATGATGGGGATTACAGTTGCTCTCTATCTGTCCTCCCTAACACAGACAACCCAGTCTCTGAAAACACCTTAAAGCAGATGCTCTTGTCTTTCCAGAAAGACTTACACAGGGACTTGCTTAAAGCGGAACTTCCGTAATTTGTTCAACTTTCCATCTAGTATATCTTCTGCCCTTGTTGTTTTAACTTTGGATAGTAAAACATTTTTCTTCTGCCAGTAAATACCTTATACAGCCCAATTCCTCTTTCTTGTCTGGTAAAAAAGCCTAGGTTTATGACATCATGCACAGCTCTCTCTGAGAGTTTGCCAGGAAGGGAGGGGGGGTGAGTCATAAGAGGGCCAATGAGAGCTGCAGAGCTGGAGGTGTGCCTCTGTGTGTCTGTGTAAATCCAGGAAGTGAACAGACAACAGCTTCAGCTGCCCACAGTTAAAATGGCTGCAGCCAGACTTAGTGGAAGGCGATATCTGCAGCATATTTGGCAAGTACAGAACCACAGTATACCGTATATAAAAAAATATGCAAAGTGGTAGGAGGGAAGCTTCAGAATGGAAAAGATGTTTTTTTTTTTTTTTTTTTACAAATTATGTGAGCAGACTGCAGTTCCTCTTAAAGTCTATTATGCAGAATCTTAAAATAGAGCACCTGGGCAACCACACTCACCATGTGGAGCTGCAATTTACCACAGCCTATAAAGTGCTTGTGGTCACTCACCAGAATCACTCTGAAGATCCGCAACTTATCAATGATAAATTGGCTGACCTAGAGGACCCCTTTCTTAGAGAAATAATGCCAATATTAGGGATATTCCTGAGTTAGTTCAGGTGACTGACTTGACATCATATCTGCAACAGTTCTTTAATACTCTGGTCCCAGTGATGTCATCACATGATATAATAATTAACAGGTTTTTCCAACCAAAAATGCCTCCCTGCTACAGTACCATGCAATGATTTAGCCTGTGTGCACTTCTATCATTCTAAAGAGTGCATAATGCTGGCACCCAATAACACCACCCCCTTGCTGAACCATACTCTCAGTTGGCTGTCTTTGCTCACAACCCCAATGGGGTTTCCCCACTAAAATTCTGTTTTTCTTTCAAGGCAAAATCACTCCAATTCTGCAGCCTGAAGAAGGGTTGAAACAGCTTTACAACTGGAGTTTGACTCCCCCCCCCCCCCCACACCACTATTGAGACACACCACCGCAACCCACCAAACCAGGTCCTGGTAAACAGTCTTTAATACTTGACTTAGTGCAACTAGCAGGACTGATTTTTTTAATTGAATTTTTATTAATATTGAAATCCCAAAGTACCATTGCATTGCAAAAATATCAAACAAGTACATATTTTTGTACAATCACTGGGGTACATTGTTCAGAGTTTGACATGCTGTTTATATCGTTTGAAAACAATAGTCAAACTGCATGGAAAGGCAATATTTTCCAAAAAAAGGCAGAATACTTATTTTTTATAAAGTTAAGTAAAACAAGCCTACTAAAAAAAAAAAAAAGAAATAACTAACAATGAAGGATAAGTCTGCACCACTTTACCACTTATCTTTTTTCTGAAATGGATCGTGTACTATTCAATATGTCTATGTTTTCAAGGATGAGGATGCTTGAGTCCATACTCGCCATTTGTTATGAAAGACCTCTAAACTTTTGTTATGGTGAGCAAAGAATTTTTCATATAGATATTGAATGCTAAAGCCCCATGCACACGAGACGCAGATGCAAACTCTGCTGAACGCATGTTTTAAAAAGCAGAAACTTGCGTTTAAAAACGCGCGTTTTGCTGTGTTTTCATGCCACGTTTAATCGCGTTTAGCCGCGTTTGCGTCTATAAGCATTTGTAAAGATAACATCATATAGACCCTCCCCAAGCTCAGAGAGCATGTATTATTAACTATTTCTGCCATTTTGATCAGAGTGAGCAGCAGCAGCAGCAGAGAGAGCAGTTGTACACTTGCATTTGCCTCTCTTTCTGTGTTTTTTTTTGGAAATGGATCACATATTGAATATATGTCAGGAAATGCTCCTGATGTTGCTCTTGATGAGGCAGCAACGTCGTCGCAAATTTGCACGAGAGGTCCAGAATCAGAGCTTGACGATATTGGACCCATCCGTTGATGGTACACTGAATGTCCGTTGGATATTTCACAAACATGTATGCATTTCACAAACATGTGTGCATTAGTGAGTATATATGCTCTATGAACTATCTAAACTAATTACGACATTTTAAACCAATTTTTCTAGTATTTTTTATGGTTTACCATCATATTTCTGAGTTTTCTGCTCCAAAAAATTGGGTTTCTTTAACCACTTCAGCCCGGACCAATTTGCAGCCAAAGGACCAGGCCCCTTTTTGCGATTCGGCACTGCGTCGCTTTAACTGACAATTGCGCGGTCGTGCGACGTGGCTCCCAAACAAAATTGACGTCCTTTTTTTCCCACAAATAGAGCTTTCTTTTGGTGGTATTTGATCGCCCCTGCGGTTTTTATTTTTTGCGCTATAAACAAAAATAGAGCAACAATTTTGAAAACAATTTTGAAAAAAATGCATTATTTTTTATTTTTTGCTATAATAAATATCCCCAAAAAATATATAAAAAAACATTTTTTTCCTCAGTTTAGGCCGATACGTATTCTTCTACATATTTTTGGTAAAAAAAATCGCAATATGCGATTATTGATCGGTTTGCGCAGAAGTTATAGCGTTTACAAGATAGGGATAGTTTTATAGCATTTTTATTAATAATTTTTTTTTTTATTAATGGCGGAGATCTGCGATTTTTTTTGTGACTGCGACATTATGGCGGACACATCGGACATTTTTGACACATTTTTGGGACCATTGTCATTTTTTACAGCAATTAATGCATTTAAATGCATTGATTTCTGTATAAATGACACTGGCAGTGAAGGGGTTAACCACAAGGTGGCAGTGTAACAGTTAAGTATGCCTAGGGGTGTGTTTTTTTTACTGTGGGGGGGCGTGGCTGTCAGCTAGTGAATGCTGATCTCTGCTCCAATCACAGGGAGCAGAGATCGGCGTCACTAGTTGCTAGGCAGAACGGGGAGATGCTGTTTATCTCGGCATCTCCCCGTTCAGCCGCTCCGTGAGACGATCGCGGGGGTCCCCGCGGCGATCGAGTCCGCGGGGACCGCGATCGGACTCACGGGGGTCCCGACCGGCGCGGGAGCGCGCCGCTCCCGGAGCGCTCCCGATGGCACGGACAGGCTAAAGGAGGGACTTATATATACGCCCTCCTGCCTGTACGTGCCATTCTGTCGACGTATATCGTCGTGCGCCGGTCGGCAAGTGGTTAAAGGGGAAAATCTTCCGGTCTGTAAGTGGATAAACACTGCACTACACTAACACACTACACTGACACTACACTATACTATACTCACACTATACTCACACTATACTGACACACTATAGGTTGGACTTGATGGACTTGTGTCTTTTTTTAACCTCATCTACTATGTAACTATACTAACACTACACTAACACTCTACACTCAGAATCGCAATAAGTGAAGACACTAATTTGCTAGTAGCAAACTGAGATCTGCTCTATCTATCTTCACTCCACCAACACACTGCAAAAGCTTCCTATGGGAAGGAACCTTTTATAGTTTGGGGTGTGACTATGAGCACTGACCCACGATTGGACAAAGTCACCCTCACTTTGTCCAATCAGGGCTCTGACAGTGCTCTGTGCCCTAATTGGCATCCACTTAGGACCCTAGAATGTACTGGGAAGTGTGCAGTGCTTTGTGGGGCACTCGGCGGGTGCGAACATCCCGCTGAGAACCACCGTAAATTTGGGTGTTTGCCAAACACGCAATGTTCAAGCTGAACTTTTGCCTGGCCCGAATTGTTCGTCCAATTCTAAAAATTGGTATTTCTTTCCATCCTATTTTCGATTTTCATTTTTTTCATTTTCAGCCCTCCAAGGATGTTCCTTTTTCACTATCATTTTCTTTTTGGTTATGGAACCATAATTTCTGCTTTTGTGGCTAGGGAGAGTAGAGTGAAAGCCCACATTAATTCATTGTGATTTTCGAAGATCCAACAGTCCCTTTTAAAGACTGCATTTGTGTGTGTGTGTGTGTGTGTGTGTGTGTAAACGTCAGGTTCTAGTGCTTTGTTGCTGCTGTTCCCTCTTATTTTTGCTGCTTTTGATTTTGCTTTTCTTTAATAGTAGTAAGTTCCCTAAGCAGAAAAAAAAGTTTTATATTCTTTGTAGTGTTTTCTGGTGGGTGTTTTGCTTTCATTTAAATTTTTTTTTTATTTTGTGTTTGAGTTATATTTTTGGGGGATTTTATTTTGTTAAGGACTCTTATTTTTTTTTTTATGGGGTCAGCAGCAGCAATAGCAACATAAATCAACACAACAATTGCCCTTGTTTGCAATAGGGCTCCACAGAGTATTATTGATGTGTAGTTAACCAAAGAACTAAAGATTACAGTGCACCCAAGCACCAAAGCTTGAATTGTACCAAAACATCACAGTTTGTAGAGTACTCAAGTACCACCCCCATCAGCTCCTTCAAGAGCTAAAAATAAAAATTAGGGAATAAGCCACACATTATCAGTTTAATTTCTGGCAGGCCTACTGAGCACCATCTCATGCTGCAAAGAATACCTCCAATGCAACCTTACTAACTATGTGACAATGCACCATCTCATGCTGCAAAGAATACCTCCAATGGCTGCTATCGGGATAAAAGGAGAGAAAGTCATGGTGTGGCCTACATCCTATTAATCCTCCATCCTGACCTCTATCCTATTAAGAACCTGGAGCATCCTCAAGCAAAAGATCTATGAGGATGGGAGGCAGTTTACATCCCAACAGCAGCTCTGGGAGGCTATTCTGACATCTTGCAAACAAATTCAAGAAGAAACTGTCCAAAAACTCACAAGTTCAATGGATGCAAGACTTGTGAAGCTGCTATCAAATAAGGGGTCCTATGTTAAAATGTAACGTGGCCTGGTAAAATGTTTACAAAGTTAAAATGTTTTGAAACTTACTGTGTGTAATAATTTGGACAGTGCATTGTAAGTTTTTTTATTTTGAAAAAAAAAACTTATCATTAGGAGGTTTGTTCAATAAAATTTGATTTGTACTCTTAATAGTTGATAACATGGGAATTATGCTGACTGTTGTTTACATCAATTATTTAGGTAAATGAGAAAAATATCATTGGCATAATAATTTGGAACAGGGTGTATAGACAGACTGAATGACTGAGCAGGCATTTAACATCCAAAAAAACACTGATGAGGGAAATAAAAAAAAAATTTTCAAAGAAAAAGAATGGACTTTATAGGCACGCATAAAAAATTATTAACAAAATTTATTGAAAATTCACAAACATATAAATACAGAAAAATACATTGACACTATTGAATGGACAGAATAAACAACATAAACAACTAGAAATGGGGACTCAGGGATACCCTCCAAAAAAGGTACACAGTACCATCACATGTGCTGCCTGTGGAGTGTTGTAAATGAGTTGAAAACACTCCCACTGAGATGTGGACTGGCCCGATGGGGTATTCATTTGTCCTTCTGATTAAAAGAAGCTTATTGCTCTACATGTTTCGCGACTAGGTTGTCGCTTCCTCAGGAGCTTCTGTTTGATTAGAGAAACATTCTATTAGATGTACAATACTAATTACGGATGTTAGTATGAATACATATTTATAACAGGAAAAGACATGTCATTGTGTGTACATCTGTACCTGAATATATACTGACATTAAGGACCTCATCATGTAGCTATATGCAAACATTTTTTGGTTGGGGCCTCCGGGCTACAGCCTCCTCTACCACCAGGGGGCAATTCTCTGTGGGGCTGTGACGGCACCTTGAATGGCGGAGTGAACTGGAGAATTTTTCATGCACCAATGTAGTAAGTTCACACACAGATGTAAAAACTTTTAAAACTTTTTGATTATCATTAGGATGTGACACATATCTATTTGGGTGCTTTGATTGCCACTCCATCATGTCTGAGGGAAATGCCATATCGTTTTGAAGCCACAGCTAGAAGCCTTTTTCGAACAGGCCACAATTTTTTAGAGACTGAGCAAACCTTGAGCATCAGAAAGAAAAAAAAAAGTGCCTGTTTTTGGACACTGATAATGAAAATAGCATACAGGTTTGCACAACAGCTAGAAAGCCAGTTGCAAAGTAGCTTCTGCCTGGCGCTCGTAGCATCTATTACTACAGCCGGGCGGTTTGATTGACATCTCACTTCCATTGAGCCCGGGAGAGAGGAAACAGGAAGTATGAGAGGAGCGGACTCCTCCATCGCTGCTACCAGTGCCCACACAGTAGGAGAGGACACCACACATCAAGGTAAGTACCGCTATGCTGCTCCTATGGAGAATGGAGGAGAGGGGGGGTTCGATGGGACACAGGCTGCATGTAAGGACGGACTCCGCTGGGGACACCTGATGGCATCTGGTGGCAGGCGACGTGGCTAGTGACACGCTCAGGGCTCCCACTGATTCTGCATTATGGTGAGTTGAATGATTTAATTTTTTTTCATAACAACCATGGTGCCAGGATGATTGAAGTGCTAACACCAGGTGTTTGGAATATCTTTATCTGCTGATTGTTAAACTTTCTAGAATACACATATTGATATTGTTGTGTAGGATCTGGGCCTGCTGTCCCTACATCCCTCTCTCCCTCTCCCTCCATCCCTCGTTCATCTCAGACGCTAACCACACCACCTTAGAGCCATGCCCACTATTTTGCTGAAACCACGCCCATATTCACCAAGTGGGATGGGTCAAAAAGGAAGGGCGGGGTCTGGCACCCCCCATCCTTAAACTTCACCAGCCACCACTGGACTACACACTCACTTATAGCTGCATGGGAACTCAGTAGGCCTGCCAGAAATTAAACTGATAATGTGTGGCTTATTCCCTAATTTTATTTTTAGCTCTTGAAGGAGCTGATGGGGGTGGTACTTGAGTACTCTACAAACTGTGATGTTTTGGTACAATTCAAGCTTTGGTGCTTGGGTGCACTGTAATCTTTAGTTCTTTGGTTAACTACACATCAATAATACTCTGTGGAGCCCTATTGCAAACAAAGGGCAATTGTTGTGTTGATTTATGTTGCTATTGCTGCTGCTGACCCCATAAAAAAAAAAATAAGAGTCCTTAACAAAATAAAATCCCCCAAAAATATAACTCAAACACAAAATAAAAAAAAAATTAAAATGAAAGCAAAACACCCACCAGAAAACACTACAAAGAATATAAAACTTTTTTTTCTGCTTAGGGAACTTACTACTATTAAAGAAAAGCAAAATCAAAAGCAGCAAAAATAAGAGGGAACAGCAGCAACAAAGCACTAGAACCTGACGTTTACACACATACACACACACACACACACACACAAAAATGCAGTCTTTAAAAGGGACTGTTGGATCTTCGAAAATCACAATGAATGAATGTGGGCTTTCACTCTACTCTCCCTAGCCACAAAAGCAGAAATTATGGTTCCATAACCAAAAAGAAAATGATAGTGAAAAAGGAACATCCTTGGAGGGCTGAAAATGAAAAAAATGAAAATCGAAAATAGGATGGAAAGAAATACCAATTTTTAGAATTGGACGAACAATTCGGGCCAGGCAAAAGTTCAGCTTGAACATTGCGTGTTTGGCGAACACCCAAATTTACGGTGGTTCTCAGCGGGATGTTCGCACCCGCCGAGTGCCCCACAAAGCACTGCACACTTCCCAGTACATTCTAGGGTCCTAAGTGGATGCCAATTAGGGCACAGAGCACTGTCAGAGCCCTGATTGGACAAAGTGAGGGTGACTTTGTCCAATCGTGGGTCAGTGCTCATAGTCACACCCCAAACTATAAAAGGTTCCTTCCCATAGGAAGCTTTTGCAGTGTGTTGGTGGAGTGACGATAGATAGAGCAGATCTCAGTTTGCTACTAGCAAATTAGTGTCTTCACTTATTGCGATTCTGAGTGTAGAGTGTTAGTGTAGTGTTAGTATAGTTACATAGTAGATGAGGTTAAAAAAAGACACAAGTCCATCAAGTCCAACCTATAGTGTGTCAGTATAGTATAGTGTAGTGTCAGTGTAGTGTGTTAGTGTAGTGCAGTGTTTATCCACTTACAGACCGGAAGATTTTCCCCTTTAACCACTTGCCGACCGGCGCACGACGATATACGTCGACAGAATGGCACGTACAGGCAGGAGGGCGTATATATAAGTCCCTCCTTTAGCCTGTCCGTGCCATCGGGAGCGCGCCGGGAGCGGCGCGCTCCCGCGCCGGTCGGGACCCCCCGTGAGTCCGATCGCGGTCCCCGCGGACTCGATCGCCGCGGGGACCCCCGCGATCGTCTCACGGAGCGGCTGAACGGGAGATGCCGAGATAAACAGCATCTCCCCGTTCTGCCTAGCAACTAGTGACGCCGATCTCTGCTCCCTGTGATTGGAGCAGAGATCAGCATTCACTAGCTGACAGCCACGCCCCCCCACAGTAAAAAACACACCCCTAGGCATACTTAACTGTTACACTGCCACCTTGTGGTTAACCCCTTCACTGCCAGTGTCATTTATACAGAAATCAATGCATTTAAATGCATTAATTGCTGTAAAAAATGGCAATGGTCCCAAAAATGTGTCAAAAATGTCCGATGTGTCCGCCATAATGTCGCAGTCACAAAAAAAAATCGCAGATCTCCGCCATTACTAATAAAAAAAAATATATTAATAAAAAAATGCTATAAAACTATCCCCTATCTTGTAAACGCTATAACTTAAGCATATTGCGATTTTTTTTTTTTTTTACCAAAAATATGTAGAAGAATACGTATCGGCCTAAACTGAGGAAAAAAAAAGTTTTTTTATATATTTTTTGGGGATATTTATTATAGCAAAAAATAAAAAATAATGCATTTTTTTCAAAATTGTCGCTCTATTTTTGTTTATAGCGCAAAAAATAAAAACCGCAGGGGCGATCAAATACCACCAAAAGAAAGCTCTATTTGTGGGAAAAAAAGGACATCAATTTTGTTTGGGAGCCACCTCGCACGACCGCGCAATTGTCAGTTAAAGCGACGCAGTGCCGAATCGCAAAAAGGGGCCTGGTCCATTGGCTGCAAAAAGAGCTTTCTTTTGATGGTATTTGATTGCCTCTGTGATTTTTATTTTTTGCGATATAAATGGAAAAAGAGCGAAAATTTTGAAAAAAAAAAGAGATTTTCTACTTTTTGTTATAAAAAAAAAATGTAATAAACTCAATTTTAGTCAAACATTTGGGCCAAAATGTATTCAGCCACATGTCTTTAGTAAAAAAAATGCCAATAAGCGTATATTTATTGGTTTGCGCAAAAGTTATAGCGTCTACAAACTAGAGTACATTTTCTGGAATTTACACCACTTTTAATTTATGACTGCCTATTTCATTTCTTGAGGTGCTAAAATGGCAGAGAAGTACAAAACCCCCCCCAAATGACCCCATTTTGGAAAGTAGACACCCCAAGCTATTTGCTGAGAGGCATGTTGAGCCCCTTGAATATTTTTTTTTTTAGTCCCAAGTGATTGAATAAAGACAAAAATAAAAAAGATTTTTTTTTTTTTTTTCAAAAAGTTGTCACTAAATGATATATTGCTCACACATGCCATAGTTATATGTGGAATTGCACCCCAAAATACATTTTGCTGCTTCTCCTGAGTATGGGGATACCACATGTGTGGGACTTTTTGGGAGCCTAGCCGCGTACGGGGCCCCGAAACCCAAGCACCGCCTTCAGGATTTCTAAGGGTGCAAATTTTTGATTTCTCTCCTCACTACCTATCACCGTTTCGAAGGCCATAAAATGCCAAAATAGCACAAACCCCCCCCAAATGACCCCATTTTGGAAAGTAGACACCCCAAGCTATTTGTTGAGAGGCATGGTGAGTATTTTACAGCTCTCATTTGTTTTTGAAAATGAAGAAAGTAAAGAAAAAAAAAAAATTTTTTTCTTTTTTTTCAATTTTCAAAACTTTGTGACAAAAAGCGAGATCTGCAAAATACTCACCATACCTCTCATCAAATAGCTTGGGGTGTCTACTTTCCAAAATGGGGTCATTTTGGGGGGTTTTATCCCATCTGGGCATTCCATGGCCTCCGAAACTGTGATTGGCAGTGAGAAGTGAAATAAAAAAATTACACCCTTAGAAAGCCTGAAGGCGGTGCTTGGTTTTTGGGGTTCCGTACGCAGCTAGGCTCCCAAAAAGTCCCACACATGTGGTATCCCCGTACTCAGGAGAAGCAACAGAATGTATTTTGGGGTGTATTTCCACATATGCCCATGGCATGTTTGAGCAATATATCATTTAGTGACAACTTTTTGTAAAAAAAATATATATATATTTTTTTTTTTTTCATTATTCAATCTCTTGGGACAAAAAAAAAAAAATATTTAATGGGCTCAACATTGCTCTCATCAAATAGCTTGGGGTGTCTACTTTCCAAAATGGGGTCATTTGGGGGGGGGTTTGAACTGTCCTGGCATTTTATGCACAACATTTAGAAGCCTATGTCACACGTCACCCACTCTTCTAACCACTTGTAGACAAAGCCCTTTCTGACACTTTTTGTTTACATGAAAACATATTTTTTTTTTGCAAGAAAATTACGTTGAACCCCCAAACACTATATATATTGTTAAAGCAAAGGCCCTACAGATTAAAATGGTGGGTGTTGCATTTTTTTTTTCCACACAGTATTTGCGCAGCGATTTTTCAAACGCATTTTTTGTGGAAAAAATACACTTTTTTTTATTTTAATGCACTAAAACACACTATATTGCTCAAATTTTTGATGAAATAAAAAATATGATCTTAGGCCGAGTACATGGATACCAAACACGACATGCTTTAAAATTGCGCACAAACACGCAGTGGCGACAAACTACATACATTTTTAAAAGCCTTTAAAAGCCTTTACATGATACCACATTAGATTCACGGAGGAGGTCTACTGCTAAAATTACTGCCCTCGATCTGACCTTCGCGGTGATACCTCACATGCATGGTGCAATTGCTGTTTACATATGACGCCAGACCAACGCTTGTGTACGCCTTTGCGCAAGAGAAGGGGGGGCAGGGGTGCTTTTTTTTTTGTTTTTTTTTTGTTTTTTTTTTTTTTATTTAGCTTTTTTATTTTATTTTTAAACTGTTCCTTCCATTTTTTTTCTTTGTTATGATTTTTATTGTTATCTCAGGGAATGTAAATATCCCCTATGATAGCAATAGGCAGTGACAGGTACTCTTTTTTTGAAAAAATTGGGGTCTATTAGACCCTAGATCTTTCCTCTGCCCTCAAAGCATCTGACCACACCAAGATTGGTGTGATAAAATGCTTTCCCAATTTCCCAATGGCGCGGTTTATATCCGGGAGGGGGGACATTCCCTCCCACTGCTTGTAAAAGCAATCTAGAGGCTAATTACCCGCT
The DNA here is from genome assembly GCA_028564925.1 of Lithobates sylvaticus. NCBI lineage: Eukaryota > Metazoa > Chordata > Amphibia > Anura > Ranidae > Lithobates > Lithobates sylvaticus. The sequence continues at coordinate 159,497,335 of CM053032.1, forward strand.
AGAATTGCTTTTACATGAAAGCCGATCACTGGCTGAAAAGACTGATACCAAGATGATACCTAAACCTGCAGGCATCATTCTGGTATAACCATTCAAAGTCCAGCAACATACTGGACATATATTGTAATCTTTTTTTTTTCATGCAGCCTCTTGGCTGAACGAAAAAAAGAGATTGATTGGTGGGTATGCCCACCATTAGAATACCTCCCTTCATCCACCCACTTCTAATGATGGGCATACATGCACCATTTATATATGCCGATGCATGGGGGCATCCTCCCGCAAAAGTTAGGCCGTGTACACACGGTCGGAATTTCGACCGTATGTACGTGGCATTAGGAGCCAATCGCTCCTCCGCCCCCCCCTGCTGCCCCCATGCTTCGGCATATATGCTCTTTTTTTTAACTGTGGTGGTGAAATCACCTCCTACAGCGTTGGAGTCGCGGCTTTATGTATCGTGGGAGCAAACGCTGTTGCTGTCAAGATAAATAAATCCGCGTTGCAACTGAATGGCGCACCTGAAAACAAAAAAATGCTTAACACTGAAACACAGTAAACAAAATTACATACCTGAAAAGCAAGCATGATAAAACATAATAAAACATTGCAGAATAGAATGGAGTAAAAAAAGAGCAACGATAGAGAGAGAATAGAGAGAGAGAGAGAGAATAATAAAACGACAACTATTTTATTTTTTTTTTTTTTTTGAGATTCACAGGTAAAAAAGCTCCTGACTGAAGCGACTGAATCAAAGCGCTACCACAAAAAAACTGTTAGCGATCGCAGGGATCAGGCCTGACTCTGCGAACGCTGCAGTTATGTGTGCTTAGTGTTTTGTAAGTGACAGTGATCGATCGATACTGCACTTGGGTGGGCTGGGCGGAGGGGGAAAACGCAGGTGCTAGCAGGTATCTGGGCTGATCCCGCTAACAATGCGTTTTTTTTGGAACCCTAAACTGCTGGGACGCTAGTATAGATCTGATCAGATCAGATATTGATCTGTTCAGATACTATACCACTAAGGGAGGTGTATGCTTTGCGCGTGGGTGTTTGCGGTACTGGCACTAACCTGGGGCGACGCAGACCTTATTTGACCCTAAAACCTAATTGATATCACCCGCCGGGCGATCAGGGGGTTAAACCGTTATTGGGTAATAAATGGCGGGTGCCCTGACAGTATAAAAAACAAGCTAACTAACCAGCGTCACCCGTAACAGTAATACAAAAAAAAAAAAACTGGCTACCTAGCGGCACCAGTGACACTAATGCAGCGATCAAAAAAACAATCGCTTAGTGACACTGGCAAAAGGGGGTGAAAGGGTTAACTAGGGGCAATCAGGGGGTTAAACCTTTATTAGGTAATATATGGGGGTACCTGACGCTATATAAAAACCTGACGGGGAACCTAAATAACGAAATAACTAACTGGCTAACCAGCGTCACCAGTGACAGTTATATGGTGATCACTGGTGAAAGGGTTAACTCTAGGGGCAATCAGGGGGTTAAAACCTTTAGGTTGTAATATGGGGGTACCTGACCTATAAACCTATTTATGAACCTATATAAACATGGCGGTTAACCTAAAAAAAAAAAATGGTTACCTAGCGACACTAATGCAGCGATCAGAAAACGATCGCTTAGTGACACTGGCAAAAGGGGGTGAAAGGGTTAACTAGGGGCAATCAGGGGGTTAAAACCTTTATTAGGTAATATATGGGGGTACCTGACGCTATATAAAAACCTGACGGGGAACCTAAATAACGAAATAACTAACTGGCTAACCAGCGTCACCAGTGACAGTTATACGGTGATTACTGGTGAAAGGGTTAACTCTAGGGGCAATCAGGGGGTTAAAACCTTTATTTAGGTTGTAATATGGGGGTACCTGACCTATAAAACTATTTATGAACCTATATAAAACATGGCGGTTAAAATAAAAAAAAAAAATGGTTACCTAGTGACACAATGCAGCGATCAGAAAAACGATCGCTTAGTGACACTGGCAAAAGGGGGTGAAGGGGTTAACTAGGGGCAATCAAGGGGTTAAACCTTTATTAGGGGGGGGTAGGGGGCTACCTAGGACCTAAAACTAACTGCCCTGACAGTTATTACAGTCACACTGACACTAAATGCAGTGATCAGTAAATAAATGATCACTGCAATTAGTGACACTGTGACTGGGGGGGGAGGGGGTGATCTGGGGGGTGATCAGGGGGTGACAGGGGGGTGGAATATGTGCCTAACTGTACTGGTGTCAGTGTACTGTTGTGCACTCACCTGTACATGTTCGCCGCTCGGCGTCTCCGGTCACATAGACCGGCGCACCGAGCGTGACATCACTTCCGCCTTCCTGTCTATACAATAGACAGGAAGGGGAAGCTTTTCATTCGCCAGGAGCGATCGCGAGGGGGTGGCCAGAAACCACTGGCCGTCCCCTCGTCCCGGATCGCTCCTGAAGCGATGCCGACCGTCCCCGCCGGCGGAGGGGGGTCCGATCGGACCCCCCAACCGCCTGAAGAATGGCACGTACAGGTACGTGGTTCTGCCTGTACGTGCCATTCTGCCGACGTATATGTATGGGGCGGTCGGCAAGTGGTTAATGACCAGGCCATTTTTTGGATACGGCACTGCGTCGCTTTAACTGACAATTGCGCAATCGTGCAAAGCTGTAACCAAACAAAATTGATGTCTCTTTTTTCCCCCCACAAATAGCTTTCTTTTGGTGGTCACCTCTGGGTTTTTATTTTTTGTCTGCCAGACCTGCTGATTCGCTCCTGCTGTGTCCAATCAGAGTGGGAGTGGGTCGCTGGCAGCATGCATGCATGCTCCAGACAAAGTGCACGAAATCACGTACAGGTACGTGATTTCGTGAAGGAGAGCCACCTGCCGCAGTATATTTGCATGAGTGGTCCATAACAGGTTAAAGTTCATGCACGTGTAAAGGCAGGTGTCCCAATACTTTTCACAATATCGGGTATTTACTATCTTCCCGACAAAGAAAAAGTGAATTTCTTGATTTTACAACTATTCTCACCATGGTGCAGAATTCATTAAAACATCCAGCATGCTTAACTGGAAGAGGGACGTTCATAAACACTTTTTGCTGTCAGAATGGAAAACACTATATATAATATTTATCATAATACCCCCTGTACCCCCATTGGGATATAGCACTTAAACTACATCATAGAAGCTACTTGACTCCCTTCAAGTTATCTAGGATCTACCCTGATAGCCCTCCTCTATGTTGGAGACAACTGGGGTTATTTACTAGAGGTAAATCCACTTTGCACTGAAAGTGCACTTGGAGGTGCAGTCGCTGTAGATCTGAGGGGGACAGGCAAGAAAATAAAAAACAGCATTTTAGCTTGCACATGATTGGATAATAAAATCAGCAGAGCTTCCTCTCATTTTCAGATCTACCCCTCAGATTTCGTAAATACCCCCAATGTGTGGGAACATAGGCAAATTGTATTATATATTGTGGGACTGTAAAACTGTACACAGTTTCTAGAACTCAGTTTTCTCCCTCATATCTAACATCACAGGGATCCTTATTTCTCCTTCCCCCCACCTTGCTCTAGTAAGTCTAACTATTAGCACACCTCCTGTACAATTTTGAACCATAATAACTAAAATAATGATTGTAGCTGGTTTTAATAATCACTAATGCCGCGTACATACAATCTGACTTTTCGACGGACTAGGTCCGACGGTCTTCCCGGCGGACTTTCGGCGGAGTTCCAATGGACTTTCCAAACGAACGGACTTGGCCACACACAAGCACACCAAAGTCCGATGGAATCAAATGGACTTTGACAACCGACAGAGACGACTGGACTACAATAAGGAAGTTCATAGCCAGTAGCCAATAGCTGCCCTAGCGTCGGTTTTAGTCCGTCGGACTAGCACACAGACGAATGGATTTTTTTTCGACCGGACTCGAGTCCGTCGGAAAGATTTGAAACATGTTTTATCTCTAGGTCCGTCGGACTTTTGGGGAAAAAAGTCCACTGGAGCCCACGCACGATCGTATTGTCCGACGGATTCCGGTCTGCCGGACCTGGTCTTCCAGAAAGTCCAATCGTGTGTACACAACATAATAGTTGGAAGGCAACCCTGGCTTCTAATTTATCAGACATTTTTTACAGGGTTAGGCCTCATGCACACGAGACGCTGTTAAACGCGCGTTCAGAGGCAGTTGGACACTTTTTTCAACTGCACCTGAACGCATGCAATGTTATCTTATGTGTCCATGTACACAGTCTCGTTTTTTTCCTTTTTTATGCAGTTGCGTTTAACCTCGTTTTTTCAGAAGCAAAAAAATGCTTTCAGACACTTTGCTTTTCCGCGTTTCAGACGCAAAACGCAGCTAAACGCAGGCACCTGCGTTTAGCCGCGTTTGCGTTTATAAGCCTTTTTAAAGAAACCCAATTTTTTGGAGCAGAAAACTCAGAAATATGATGGTAAACCATAAAAAATACTAGAAAAATTGGTTTAAAATGTCGTAATTAGTTTAGATAGTTCATAGAGCATATATACTCACTAATGCACACATGTTTGTGAAATGCATACATGTTTGTGAAATATCCAACGGACATTCACTGTACCATCAACGGATGGGTCCAATATCGTCAAGCTCTGATTCTGGACCTCTCGTGCAAATTTGCGACGACGTTGCTGCCTCATCAAGAGCAACATCAGGAGCATTTCCTGACATATATTCAATATGTGATCCATTTCCAAAAAAAAAACACAGAAAGAGAGGCAAATGCAAGTGTACAACTGCTCTCTCTCTCTGCTGCTGCTGCTGCTCACTCTGATCAAAATGGCAGAAATAGTTAATAATACATGCTTTCTGAGCTTGGGGAGGGTCTATATGATGTTATCTTTACAAATGCTTATAGACGCAAACGCGGCTAAACGCGATTAAACGTGGCATGAAAACACAGCAAAACGTGCGTTTTTAAACGCAAGTTTCTGCTTTTTAAAACATGCGTTCAGCAGAGTTTGCATCTGCGTCTCGTGTGCATGGGGCTTTAGCATTCAATATCTATATGAAAAATTCTTTGCTCACCATAACAAAAGTTTAGAGGTCTTTCATAACAAATGGCGAGTATGGACTCAAGCATCCTCATCCTTGAAAACCTAGACATATTGAATAGTACACGATCCATTTCAGAAAAAAGATAAGTGGTAAAGTGGTGCAGACTTATCCTTCATTGTTAGTTATTTCTTTTTTTTTTTTTAGTAGGCTTGTTTTACTTAACTTTATAAAAAATAAGTATTCTGCCTTTTTTTGGAAAATATTGCCTTTCCATGCAGTTTGACTATTGTTTTCAAACGATATAAACAGCATGTCAAACTCTGAACAGCGTACCCCAGTGATTGTACAAAAATATGTACTTGTTTGATATTTTTGCAATGCAATGGTACTTTGGGATTTCAATATTAATAAAAATTCAATTAAAAAAATCAGTCCTGCTAGTTGCACTAAGTCAAGTATTAAAGACTGTTTACCAGGACCTGGTTTGGTGGGTTGCGGTGGTGTGTCTCAATAGTGGTGTGGGGGGGGGGGGCGATGGGGAGTCAAACTCCAGTTGTAAAGCTGTTTCAACCCTTCTTCAGGCTGCAGAATTGGAGTGATTTTGCCTTGAAAGAAAAACAGAATTTTAGTGGGGAAACCCCATTGGGGTTGTCAGCAAAGACAGCCAACTGAGAGTATGGTTCAGCAAGGAGGTGGTGTTATTGGGTGCCAGCATTATGCACTCTTTAGAATGATAGAAGTGCACACAGGCTAAATCATTGCATGGTACTGTAGCAGGGAGGCATTTTTGGTTGGAAAAACCTGTTAATTATTATATCATGCGATGACATCACTGGGACCAGAGTATTAAAGAACTGTTGCAGATATGATGTCAAGTCAGTCACCTGAACTAACTCAGGAATATCCCTAATATTGGCATTATTTCTCTAAGGCCCCTTTCACACCGGGGCGTTTTTCATGCGGTGCAGCGCTAAAAATAGCGCCTGTTCACCGCATGAAAAAATCCTGCCCCTTTAACTCCAGTGTGAAAGCCGGCGGGCTTTCACACTGGAGCGGTGCGCTAGCAGGATGACAAAAAAAGTCCTGCTAGCAGCATCTTTGGAGCGGGATAGGAGCGGTGTGTTCACCGCTCCTATACCGCTCCTTCCCATTGAAAAGAATGGGAGACCGCGGTAAAACCGCGGCAATACCGCCGCAAAGCGCCGCTACGGCGGTGCTCTGCGGGGGTGTTTAACCCTTTTTTTCGGCCGCTCGCGGGGGTAAAACCGCACCGCGAGCGGCCGAAAACCGCGGTAAAAACGACGGTAAAGCAGCGCTAAATATAGCGCTGCTTTACCGTCACCGCGGCTCCCCGCCCCAGTGTGAAAGGGGCCTAAGAAAGGGGTCCTCTAGGTCAGCCAATTTATCATTGATAAGTTGCGGATCTTCAGAGTGATTCTGGTGAGTGACCACAAGCACTTTATAGGCTGTGGTAAATTGCAGCTCCACATGGTGAGTGTGGTTGCCCAGGTGCTCTATTTAAGATTCTGCATAATAGACTTTAAGAGGAACTTTGTAAAAAAAACAAAAAAAAAAAAACATCTTTTCCATTCTGAAGCTTCCCTCCTACCACTTTGCATATTTTTTTATATACGGTATACTGTGGTTCTGTACTTGCCAAATATGCTGCAGATATCGCCTTCCACTAAGTCTGGCTTCAGCCATTTTAACTGTGGGCAGCTGAAGCTGTTGTCTGTTCACTTCCTGGATTTACACAGACACACAGAGGCACACCTCCAGCTCTGCAGCTCTCATTGGCCCTCTTATGACTCACCCCCCCCCCCCTCCCTTCCTGGAAAACTCTCAGAGAGAGCTGTGCATGATGTCATAAACCTAGGCTTTTTACCAGACAAGAAAGAGGAATTGGGCTGTATAAGGTATTTACTGGCAGAAGAAAAATGTTTTACTATCCAAAGTTAAAACAACAAGGGCAGAAGATATACTAGATGGAAAGTTGAACAAATTACGGAAGTTCCGCTTTAAGCAAGCCCCTGTGTAAGTCTTTCTGGAAAGACAAGAGCATCTGCTTTAAGGTGTTTTCAGAGACTGGGTTGTCTGTGTTAGGGAGGACAGATAGAGAGCAACTGTAATCCCCATCATAATCATTATCTGTGCTGGAAGCTTCATAGTGTTTTTTGCTTACCAGAGCCCTATGGTTTGGTAAGGCACAAGGAGAGGGAGATGAGAGCTTTGTTCTATCTCTGGGTGGCAAGCCATCTGAGGGAGAGTCCTCCATGTCATATGGGGGGTGTCATAATAAGATTGCTGGACATTTGGGTGTGCTGCTCTGTGTGGAGTGGCAGAACCATCTTGGGTCTCCTCAGGCTGAGACTGTGGGAAAAACTGAATGGCGAGGCTCCACCAGCTTGTTTTTCTTGTAAGACATAGTGCAGTGTCTGTGGGATATGTGATCAGCTGTGAGGCCACAGGGAATGGTGGCTACTACAGCTGTAAATAGTTGTATTTCTCCCCCTGCAATGGGAGCACAGCACTTAAGCAGCCATTTCAGACTGTGGCCAAGTTCCATCCCATACAAAAGCAAAAGTTCATTACAATCTTTTGGAAATGTCTGCAATCATTGACAAAGAGCCACCCTTTTTATGAACAAGGCGTGGGTGGTATTCTGGCATGTCTTTTGGGGTGCAGTGTTGTTAAAGTGATAACTACAACATTAGTAAGAGAACAGAAAGGATTCATCTAGAGCTAAAAGCCAGATATGATACATTGGCAGTTGTATTATTCTATGCCGGTGCTACCTATCTAACTGTGGTTAAAAGTGGAGCTCCACACAATAGGGGAAGCTCTGCTTATCTGCTGTGCAGATCACATGCAATGTTTTTGCGATGCAAATTTAGCCATACAGATTGTATGGCTGAATTTGCACTGCATTCGGACCAAAATCGTGCAGGACCCTTTTCTTTGCACCAGAATCGGATTGCATGGGTGTTCACACCCACGCAATCCGATTCCTGTCTGAATTCATAGTTCGCACTGCGATATGCAAACCAATATGGGGGTGTCATTAAAGCGGTAGTAAACTCTCACAATGATACCCCATTTAAGCAATATATCAATCAAGTTATTTATTTTCAATTATAATGCTACTAATGATATGCTCCAAAAGTGTTCTTACTTTTAGAAACAAAGAGACTTGTGATCGCTCCTGCATGTTCCTAGCCTCCGCCATCACAACTATGGTCCTTCCTTGTTTGTGCAGTGCTTTATTTCCTCCCTCTGTAGGTTTCCCTGGACATAATTCCGCACATGTGCATTATTTGCCGGATCCACACCTCGTTTTTGTTTCCGGTCACTATGGAAACCTTCTGCAGCAAATAGGAGCCAATCCTGTTTCTGCCTTACTCCAGAAGGGGAAAGAGTCTCGCGGGATCTCGGGGCTGATGCCAACAGTAGGCAGTGATGCACCCGGCATAGAACCAGCATTTTTCCGCCAGGGTCTGTTGTTTGCCGAAAAAATAGTTCTTACGGCGCTTGCGCAGATGACGTCATTTAAAAGAAAAACAACGATTACTCAGTAAGGAATCCGGTAAGAGAAGAATAAAAAATGGCACATTATACTATAGCCTGCTATTATTAATTTATTGAAAAATTATCATAATGGGTATACAACCGCTTTACCTTTCTATTGACACCCGCAGCAGTTCGCATAGGGCAGTGTGTACTGCCTGCGAGTGTATCAATTTCAAATATACAGCAAGGAATTTAATATTGAATATAGCACCGAATACCATATAAAGCACAAAGCAGTAGTAGCACACTACACTAACCATCTCTCTTCCCCAACTGTGTTTTCAATAGCAAGATCACTTGTCCTTCACTAAACTCCCAAACACTGGCAGATTGCTGAATTTTATAGTGTGTGGGATGCAAGTCAAAACCATAATTGGTCAAACTTTTGCACCTAAAACAAGTAAAAAGGCGCAATACACAAATACCTCAGAAAACAGTACCCAATAGTCCAAGGGCTGAGATAGAGGGATGTATATATGTACACATATATACTCTCATAAGTTTATATGTCCTTGGGTCAGTCAGGGCAGCCATCCAGAAAACCAGAAGCGGGTTCCAGTAGGCTAGAATAAAAACAAGGAAGAAGGGTGCCTCTGAATGTATATCATAAAACAATTTATTAAAACAACAATATCCACTCACATGGAGGGAAGAGAAGTTGCATTCATATCCTGTATGCTGGGCTGAGGAGATGGAGTAGGACTGCAGGTCACAGCAGATCCAGTCAGGCTGGCACCACATCAGATCCAGGCAGGAAGGGGTGGGATGGCTGAGCACAGCATTGTCTCCTTTAGTGGTCCAGGTCCAGGCTACTCATATCACAGTCCGGTGGGAAGAAGAAAGTCCATCAAACAAAGATAGGGTTCCAATGGTAGTGAGGGGGGAGAGAGGACAGACGCCAGTGCTGATGGTTAGCCATGCCGTGTCTCCACCCCTACTACCTGTTCAGGTCATTTGGCAAACAGGAACCAAACAATCAGAACCAATAATTTACGCATTGATCTCAATAAATTTTACAATAGACCTTCCTATGCAGGCAGGGGCTACGGTGCCACCACTAAGAGAAACACTCCTATACCTAGTTCTGTCCAATACACTGTGTCAATATCAACATCTGACACTTCCCAATCTAATGATGCCGCAAACACAATGAACCCTGACATACCCAGGAATTCCAATGATGAATCCATGGACCTTCAGCCAGTGACTGACAGTTTGGTCAGTACTATGGAGCATCCTAATTCTACCCTGTTACCAAACTTCACACCTATAGATATTTTGGATCTTCTCAATATCTCTCTTCATACTTCTCTTCTTACTAGCATACCCATACCCACACCTCATGTTTTGTTCTCTCCTACAACCACTGATCCTACTACTTTTTTTGTCTCAAGTCCTCCTCGAGCCAACCAGAGAAAAAGGAAACTGACCAGAGAGGTTGTAGAGGAGGACGAAAGCTCAGAAATCAACACATAGAAATTCTGCAAACTGTGAAGATTTTTAATCTATCATCCCTTTAGCTCTCTGCTGCAGAAACCAGCCTACTCAGCAGAGGACTCAATTTTGCACCAATAAATAAGCCAAACCCCTTTCTTTTGTTTAAAGACCTAAACAGGTATATTCACAACCTGACCCTCAAAAGGTTTTTCTATGCTAAACAAAGCAAACCCACCACAGATAATACTGACCTTCTTCCAGCCATTCTGCTCCCAGATTCATTTGAATACGATGGGGACATCATAGACATCCTGGAATCCCTAACTGATGAAGACTACATACTAAGTCTCTACACAGAGCACCTTGCTACCTCATCACCAATAGTACACTCATCCTTCAAACCCAAGTCAGTTTTTTATCTCGCCCAGTCTAAAGGCCCTTACCTCGAAAGCTTCTATAGAGTAGTATATGCCGATTTCCTTAAGCTTTGCCAAACATTCTCTACTGTATCACCTCGCCAATATAACCTCTCTGTTTCTGAAACGCGTGCTTTAGACACTCTAATCCATACGGCAGATGTTATCATTAAATCCGCCGACAAAGGGGGAGGTATAGTTCTGCAAAATAAGGCAGACTATATCAAAGAAGCATACAGACTCCTCTCGGATAAGACTACATATAACAAACTCAAAATAGACCCTACTACTGACTTTGCTGCTGAGGTCAACCTTTTAGTTAAATCAGCTCTTGACTACGGATTGATTAGCAAAACTGAAGCCTCCTTTTTTAGTTTTTATCAGACCCCATATTTTTATCATTTGCCCAAAGTCCATAAGAATCTAACCAACCCCCGGCAGGCCCATTGTGGCTGCTATGGATAGCGTCACTATTGGTTTCAGTCAGTATATTGACCAATTTCTACAGCCAATTGTCCAACAGTTACCATCCTATATTAGAGATGGCTAACATCTCTTGGAACTATTTGCACCTTATAAGTGGGAATCCTCCTACATGTGGCTGTCCATAGATGTCACTTCCCTTTACACCTCCATACCGTAGCATTTTGGCCTATTAGCCTTGGAATATTTCCTTGCACAGGACCCTTTTATCAACCCCAGACAAGCTGCATTTATTCTGGAGGCTGCTAATTTCTGCCTTACCCACAATTACTTTGACTTTAATGGCGAGTTCTACATAAAAGTTCAGGGGACTGCCATGGGAGCCAACTTTGCCCCTTCTTATGTCAACTTAGCTATGGGGTACTGGGAAAAAAATTATATTTTGCAAAATAATCCCTACTCTGTGAATATTATATTCTTTGGTCGCTATATCGATGACCTAATTGTCATCTGGGACGCTTCCCCTGACCTGATCCCTTTGTTTGTGGAACATTGCAATCTATCTTTTACACATACCTCTGACTCCACTAGCTTGGCCTTTTTAGGTTTTAGAATTGGGCCACGTGGGAGAGACCATTATCGCTAAGAATTATACCAAATCCAGGGCTGGCAACTCTTTCTTGCACTATAATGCCCTGTACACACGGTCGGACATTCCGACCACAAAATCTGTCTGATTTTTTCTGACGGATTTTGGACAAAACTAATACTTATTCTGAGCATGCATGGCACATTGTGCGTCGTAATTGTATACACATGATCAGAAAAAGTCCGATCGGATTTTGTTGTCGGAAGATTTTAGGTCCTGCTCAAATTTTTTCCGTCCGAAATTCCGACGGAAAAAGTCCGCTAGAGCCACACACGATCGGATTTTCCGACAACATAATCCGATCAGACTTTTCCCATCAGAAATTCTGACCGTGTGTACAAGACATTAGAGTTGCCATTACCCAAAATGGACACAAAATATACCCAAAGGACAATTTTGTACTATAGTGTTTTTATGTTTAATAGTATATATCACTTTACTGCTAATATTAGGATATTTTATGGTATCTTTTATCCATCCATTTATATTTACATATATATTTTTGTCATTTTTATCGCAGGTTTCTTTATATTTATCTTTTTTTTATAGATGGGGTGGCGGGTCCGTTCGACTCCTTAGTAAGTATTGGTAATTTTAGAAGTAGATTGATGTTTGTGCCTAATCCCTAGCATGATCCAACATTTTTTTATTTCTGGACCCCCCCCCCCCTCCACCAAGCAAAGCCACTCCCCTCCCCCCTCCCTTCTTTATAGATCCGCTGAACTAATATAGATATCTATTAATTAAGGAGTTAATACCATCTACATATCAATTGAATCCATCTGATAATGGTATTGATCTACATCTCAGGATATCCCTTATATATATATAATGTGTGTGTGTGTCTATATATATATATGTAGATATATGTATATATTTAAATGTATTATTATTTATATGCATTTTTATCTCTGAGTGCAATTATATCTAATCAATTGAATTTTTATAGCTATTTATATATAGCTTTTCACAATGCATTTTCTCTATTATATACTATCTATTTGCGATTTATTATATCTTGGATATTAATTGTGCTTAGATTTTTATTTCATTATCCCCTTTTACATTGTTGCGTCTCTTTTTGCTTAACGTATCATTTATTTTTATTGCACCAAATTTATTGACTAACTATAGCTATTTTTTCATGTATTTCTTCTGCTTTATGGTATGCATTATTTTTTTGGCATTTTGTCTTTTTTAAAACCCATTCCCCTGCAGTATTACTGACTTTTTTTCCACACACCTTATGCTTGATAAAGGAACGCGGCCACTCCTCCACCAATGGCCTGCCAGTTCTGAAATGCGTTGCATGTTTGTGACGTCACTGCCGGTCGCCACAATGTGTTTGCTCCCCAAGCCTCGTTCTGATCCTGATTACACGGCCGTGTCTTTTCACATCACAGAGGCGGAACGTTCATTGTGGGGACACGGCGTGGCTAGCCATCAGCACTGGTGTCTGTCCTCTCTCCCCCCCTCACTACTATTGGAACCCTTATCTTTGTTTGATGGACTTTCTTCTTCCCACCGGACTGTGATATGAGTAGCCTGGACCTGGACCACTGAAGGAGACAACTCTGTGATCAGCCATCCCACCCCTTTCTGCCTGGATCTGATGTAGTGCCAGCCTGACTTTATCTGCTGTGACCTCTTTCCTCCATGTGAGTGGATATTGTTGTTTTAATAAATTGTTTTATGATATAATCAGAGGCGCCCCTCTTCCTTGTTTTTAAACTTTTGCACCTGAGCAGAGATCAAGTGCAAGACTTTTCTGTAGTTTCCAAAAGTTCAGAATTCAGTCCAAACACTGAATGCCCCTAGCATAGTGTCAATGAAACCAATCTTTTAAATGGACAAACATGATCCCAGACAGTCATGCATTTGCAGGAAGTGAGGATTTAGTCTTCTAAGTCTGCAATTTTTTGGAAAATGTCTGCAATGATTGACAAAGAGCCACCGTTTTTACGAACAAGGCTTGGGTGGTATGCTGGTATGTCTTTTGGGGTGCAGTGTTGTTAAAGTGATAACTACAACATTAGTAAGAGAACAGAAAGGATTCATCCAGAGCTTAAGCGGGATTCCACCCTAAAGTGGAACTTCCTCTTTTCGGAACCCCCCCTCCGGTGTCACATTTGGCACCTTTCAGGGGGAGGGGGGTGCAGATACCTGTCTAAGACAGGTATCTGCACCCACTTCCAGGCATAAACTCCCACGGAAGTTTACGCCACTTCCTGTCCTGGCGCGCTGTCTGCCGGGACACACACGTGTCCCGGCAGACATCGCTGACGATTCTCATTGCGCTGCGCGACTCACGCATGCGCAGTAGGGAACCGGGAAGTAAAGCCACTTCCTGATTCCCTCACTGAGAATGGCGCTGGCAGCATCATAGAGCCGAGCAATTGATCGGCCTCTGCTGCCCACATCGCTGGAACCTGTGACAGGTAAGTGTCCATTTATTAAAAGTCAGCAGCTGCAGTATTTGTAGCTGCTGGCTTTTAATTATTTTTTTCAGATATGATACATTGGCAGTTGTATTATTCTATGCCTGTTCTACATATCTAACTGTGGTTAAAAGTGGAGTTCCACACAAAAGTGGAAGCTCCGCTTATCTGCCTCCTCCCCCCTCCGGTGCCACGTTTGGCATCTTAAAGGATGGTAGGGGGTACCTGGTTTTGAAGTTCGACCCCCCTCGTCCTTCCTACTGGGCCATTCACAAAGCGCAGCGTGCTTT